>VCHN02000059.1:0-29768 GCA_007115665.2 Sequoiadendron giganteum
AGGGAGTGGGAGAGTGAGTGAGGGAGAGGGAGAGGGATGGAGAGATTGGGAGGGGGAGGGGGAGGCAGAGGGATATGGAGAGGTTGAGGGTTGAGGGTTGAGGGATGAGGGTTTAAGGGTTAAGGGATGAGGTTCTAAGGTATATATTTGATGGATCAGGGTTGAGGGTTTAAGGGTTGTGGCTTGAGGGTTGAGGTATGAGAGTTTAAGGGTTGAGGTTTTAGGGTTGAGGAATGAGAGTTTAAGGGTTGAGGCTTGAGGCTTGAAGGTTTAAGGGTAGAGGGTATTAGATTATAAGGGTTGAGGTTCTCTTCCTACCCACCCCTCCTTAGTCGAGCTACATCTCTCACGCCTTGTCTTATTACTACTCCTCTAGGTCTCTCCCACTCTTCTAGCTTATCCTTTTCATTATTAGTAAATCTCATTAAACCTCTCCCTCCATCCCTTGCTACTCTACTAGGTCTCTCCCACTCTTCTCTCTCCCCTCAGTAGGTCTCTGTGTAGGTTCAAGGCTTTCAAAATTACAAATTTTCTATATAGCACATTTGGCGCTCACAAAATTCCAAAGTCTCAAAACATCACATTTTGTGCTTTCCAAATTGAAAGGTTTTTATGCAACACATTTGGTGCTCACTAAATATGGTGTGCCAAAAATAGTCAAAAAGGGAGTTGACCTGTGATACAGTCCCACAATTCGTTGCCTCTATCTGGTTTTGCACTTTCTCTGACAAGAAAATATTTTTTTATGTAGTTGACTTCTTGTGGTACCAAATTATACTTGAAACATCACCTTTGAGCACCAATTTTCTTGTTGGACAATGTAGAATAATATAATTTTAATTTTCTACATCATATTTTATTATCTCATGTAATATATTCATTTTTGTAGATTGAAATGCTTATATTGAGTTTTTTGTTTATTTTTTGCAATATAGACCATTCGTTTTATAATTTTTTTAATCATAATAGTTTTAAATAGAATTCAACATTAAATAAGATGGAAGTTGCATAAAAATGTTAAATTTTTAGGATTTTGAAGAAAAAATGAAAAATCATGACATAATTTAGATGAATTGTTGTAAACTCATATAGAGGATTTCAACTTGACACAAAAATGTTTATATATTCCATTTCCATCATGGTTAGTGGAATTCACTCTTTTTCATTTGAATTTTTTAGCAAATGACCTAAAACCAAAAAAAATGATTCACTCTACATTGGCTAAAATGTAGGTGGATTTGGAAATATCAAAATGATTAAGAACACTATATTTATTGTAGAAACCACCATTATAATGAAGAATTAAGAACATTATATATATCCTAGAAACCCTCTTAAGAAACAAAATACAGACTATGGCAGTGGAAAAAATAGGTTGTGGTAGTTGCAATTTCCTACTACCTATATTATGTAGCAAATTGTCATATTCAATGAGTGTAAAAATGATTGGCTACAATCTGCCTCTTGTTCCATTCAATAAGACATTCACGGTGGATGTAATTTTCACCCCTTCCTCTATTAGTTGCATATTTTCCTTTTCTTGTCACATAGATCGATTGCATTTCATTTTCATTTTCTTTTAAGTTGCATTTTCCTACTACCTATATTATGTAGCAAACTATCGTATTCAATGAGTTTACAAATGATTGGATATGATCTACCCCTTGTTGGACCATTAAATAATACCTTGGCTATGGATTTAATCTATCCCTTTCTCCATTAGCTGCATATTTTCCTTTGTTGTTGTGCTCATTTCTATGAGTTTTGCAAGGTCATACCATTTATGTTATCAAACTTGCAACATTCTTCTTCTCTCCTCACTTGAAAAAACTCCACTTGTAGCCTTGTGACACAGTCAACATGGGGAAGAGTTCACACCTTGCACCAAAGGAACAATTCGTATGCATCCATATGATCACAAAACCGTACCTTTCTAAGGAAAGCTCGTCAAATTGAAAATACATGTCCACATGGTGTCATTCATGTCAAAAAATTCATCCTTAAGTGCAGAATCAATCTACTCATCTTCATGAAATAAAATACATGTGGCAGAAGCATCAATAGCATCACAATTCTTAATGACATAACAAGGGAGAACATCAATGAGGTAGTTAAGTTCATACTATACAAGCTTCTCATCACCATAACTGTCACAAGGTGTGAAGTCACAATTTTTTTCTCCCTTAATTTCACCCTTCAATCCAATGTCATTACATATTCATTATGCCATACATTTTCATATTTAGCATTATAGAGTTGACTTATTATTGCTACCCTTCGTGAAAGAGTATTATCTTGATGTAAATTTTGAAGTTTTTAGATGAAATTTGATTATATGAGGTCATATTTATCATGTTTGTACAATTCAATTATTTATCAAGAGTTTCTTTGTTTAGAATTAAAGTTTTGTGGTTCTTAGCTTTTTACATAGATCAATTATAACCGTTTTCATTTGATTTTGATAATTTTGTATTAGTGAGCAATACTTAAGTTTGTCCATTTTGTTTTTGTGAGCATGTAGCATTGAACATCATTCCAAGGAAACATGAAAAGCCTCTAACACCGAATGAATGTGAAGCCAAAAATGAAAGGACAAGAGAAACAATAAGGAAACTTCATGAAGAAAAGAAATTAAACCCCATAGAAGAAGAAAATCCCATGCAATCTAAGAGAGATGTTGAATTGTCATCACAAAGGCAACCCATGCAAAATCTTCATGCAATGAGAGAAATGAATCCTAAAGTTGGGGGCACATCATCAACCATAAGTGAAGTTCAAGGCACACCATCTACAATATGCAATGTTCAAAGTACATCAGCAATCACATCTCCTGTTGATGACACACCATATACAACATGTGGTGTTGAAATTACATCAACAAACACAACTCTATCTAAAGACACTCCACATACCACATCTGAAGTTGAAGCTACAACATCATTTACATGTTAATTTCAAGGTACGTCATCATTTTAATCTTCGATTGACGGTACACCATCTATCCTCGATGTTGTTGACATTCTTAATGTTGGCACAACTTTACCTTTGAGAACTCCTACTAGAGTTTTTATAGAAAACCTAAATATTTGATTGGTATTGATGCTAATGTTTGAAACAATGGCTGATAAGATTCCAAAATGTACATGTCAAAGATATGCGAGGAGGATATAGAGATTATTTTTTGATAAGCTAAATGAGGCTAAAAGATGTCAACTATTTTTTGAAATGATGAGGAAACTCAATTTTAGGCTCACAATGAAGATTCTTTGGCTAAGAACATCAGATGACTCGAGTGAGAAATCCATTGTAAAGAATCTAATGAGTGCATATGAGAGTGTGGGTTCTACCTCACCTACGAAATATAGTAATGCCACATGACATGTGATGACATCAACATTGGTAAGCGATCTAACTAGGAATGAGATGATCCTTTCAAATATGACTAAAACTATGAAAATAATTAGATCATCTCTAATGAGAGCCAAAAGAAGGCGTGAAAGAGTGGACGATCCAAATAACAATGAGTTATGGGCATTCTTAGGTAGACTACCATGGAGAGATAAAGAAATTGTTCAAGCCTTGAGATTTCTAATACAACAATTTTGGAAGAATAACATAAGGGTCTCTCCCAATCAAAGAGATGTTGTAAGAAGGAGAAATAGTAGTCAAATCTGTGAGCCACATCCAAAACATTTTTTTGATACTACTCAAACCAATTTTTTGATAAATTTGTAGAGATGTATCCTCAAGTTAAAATTTATCGAAGGTGTTTTGAAATGCTAAAGCCTTTTTATGTCAAAATAAATCACACATGCACTACTTGTTGTTGTAGAGTACATATTGAGTTTTTTAACCATTATTATTTTTTCCAACGTATATGTTTAGATGTCCATACTAAAAATGTTTTGCAGGAATGTAACATAAGGCCTCGATCTTCAAGGGATTTCTTATCTACCATTTTATGTGAAAGAGTGGAAGGTCAATTTTTTTTAAAGAAATCATGTTTGGATGGCACATGCGTTCATTGTGTTGGATTGCAACATTTGCCAATTTCCCAACACATGGATAGTACACATGCAGTGGGAAACAAAATTATGGAATTTTACAAATACAAGACAGTGGCCTACAGTCTAAAAGATGGGAAAGAAGCAAAAAAGTTTGAATTGGTCAATGATAAGATTCCAATGTATCAATTTATGGGAATTTTTCATGATCATGTGGTCTATGAGTATGCAAGGCATACACATAGAGCTCGATGGTTGTACTTGTAGTTCAAATTATGCAAGGACATGTTTCCACTCCATAGCATCATTTCAGTTGTCAATTTTATATAGCACTACACACTACAACCACAGAATGAGTTATAATTGCAATACTACAACTCCACATAGGTTTTAATATTTGTGCATATATAACATTCATTCATGTAGCTGATAGTACATATGATAACAAGAAAGGTATTGAGGGGATATCACTCTTACATCAATGATGATCACACACATTCTAAAATGTTTGTGCAACTTTTCTTTTAGATGTTCTACACTGATTTGGCTAGTAGGGGCATATCATTTAGTGAGCATAACATATGGTTAGTTAATTATACATCGCAATTCAATAACTCTACAATGTTTTATTCATTGAGTAGGATGCATAGGATTAGTGGTGTTCAACATATGTGGAATTTCTTAGAGTTTGAGCATGGAAAGCGAGAGCATGATGGTGCAAGAGTGTGTAGAGCCTTAGCATGAAAAGATTTAAAGAACAAAGATAGTCCAAAGTTGATAGATGCAAAATCAATTACCCATCGGATTAATCATGCTATGGGTCTAGGTAATGATGGTAATTATTTATTTCATGGATTTTTTTGGTTGGTAGATGATACTAACATTGAAAAATATGAGGACTATTGTACATTGAAAAGTTTGAGTGAGCTACACTCTTTTACAAGCTCAAATGCAGGTTCATGGACTATCCATACATGAAAGACGACATGCTTTTGTTGTTCATGTACACTTTAAGTATGGAATGACTACGACTTAAAAGAGTGGGTTGATGATTGGTTGTTAAGAAGTCTAACCCCAGTTGACATGCATTAGCTTCTGACGACTCTAAAAATAATGGAGACGCAATCATCCATTAACTTTGATCATGTATCAAATCTACTAGAACCAGGTAATATATCTTCTTGCATAGTTAATACAAAATTCCTATTTTTATCTTACTTTGTAGTTTTATTGTAATATTCATTAAATAGATATAGCTGGATGAACATATCAATGCAAGGCATGTTTATGTATTGATTAAAAATGAAAAAAATGAAGAGGGAACAAATTATTACTTGTGTCATATCGAGGTCAAAAATAAATTAGAGGCCCCAGTTATAGATGGAGAAAACATAGAATATCCTACAAGTTCAATGGTTGTTATTGGAACATGGCTTAGAAGGTACCCAGTTAAGAATGCTCCAGTTTGGTAGTTTGATGACTTTGACATGAATCAAAAGATTCTTCACTACTCCAACCTTGTTGTAGCAACCAATGTTCATTTGATCAAATATCGGGGTAGACCTATGAACAAGAACTTTTGGAAGGTGTGTGAGTCTAACCATGAGGCAATACTTGACACAATAAAGATTAGTGAAGACCCATATGGTTTGTTGGATTAATTTGTAAGCATGTACATTTAATTTGTAAAGTCATGTTAAATTGATACATTATAAATTTAAGTATGCACATATAATATAAAGTTTCAATTTTTTAAATCACATTAATTCCTAGTTTTTAAAATGACTTCATATTTGTATCTTAGATTGAAAGTCAAACTTACACTATGTGTCACACCTCTTCAAGTTACTTGATTTTTTCCTTTTATGCAATTCATGTAAATCATATTTGATGTGGTTGTTTAGCAAGAAGGGAAAACCCTATGATTGAAAGAAAGAAAACCCTATATTGGCTTTTGTTGTTGTGCTCCTTTCTATGAGTCTTGCCTTGTTTATGATGCCAAATTTCTAATTATAAAAAATATATTTTTGTAGTTTATATTCATATCATCGATTACATTGCATTGCCCATATTTCAAACTCAAAGCATTACTTCACATTTAATAACTAATAAGTAGGAGCAGCTACCAATTGCATTTACTTGTAAAAAATAGATTTTTTTAGTTTATATTCATATCATTTATTACATTGCATTGCACATCTTTCAAACTCAAAGAATTAATTCACATTGTATAGCTAATAACTAGGAGTACCTGCCAATTGCATTTGGTTGTAAAAAATAGATTTTTGTAGTTTATACTCATATCACTGATTGAATTGGATTGCACATCTTTCAAACTCAAAGCATTAATTTGTATTGCATAACTAATAACTAGGAGAAGCTTCCAATTGCATTTGGTTGTAAAATGATTTGGTAGACATGTATAAAAAATGTGGTAGCATAGACAAGGTAGTGAACTGTTTAAAAAAATGGATCAAAGAAATTTGGTCTCATGGTGATGGAATGTCATGCCAAGCCATAGCCATTCCATCACCATGAAATCACATTTATTTGAGGCATTTTTTTAGATAGTTCACTGCATTTTCTATGCTACAACATTTTTCATACATGTCTACCAAAGAATTTTATTTTGCTACTATGGCTAAAAGCCTAAAAATAGGTGCTTTCAAACAAGCTATAGATTTTTGTAGTTTATATTCATATTGTTGATTACATTGCATTGCACATCTTTCAAACTCAAAGCATTAATTCACACTACATAACTAATAAGTAGGAGAAAATTCCAATTGCATTTGGTTGTAAAAAATAGATTTTTGTAGTTTATATTCATATCACCGATTACATTGCATTGCACATCTTTCAAACTCAAAGCATTACTTCACATTGCATAAGTAATAAGTAGTAGCAATTGTCAATTTTGCATTTGGTTGTAAAAAATAGATTTTTGTAGCTGATATTCATATCACTGATTACATTGCATTGCACATCTTTCAAACTAATAAATGTGGTCTCATGGTAATAGAATGCTATGATAATGTCTATGGCTTGTCATGGAATTCCATCACCATGAGACCACATTTCTTTGAGGAATTTTTCCAAACAATTCACCGCCTTGTCTACCAAATAATTTTATCTTGTTTCTATGGCTAAAAGCCTAAAATAGGTGCTTTCGAACAAGGTATAGATTTTTGTAGTTTATATTCATATCATTGATTACATTGCATTGCACATATTTAAAACTCAAAGCATTACTTCACATTGCATAACTAATAAGTAGGAGCAACTTCCAATTGCATTTGGTTGTAAAAAATAGATTTTTGTAGTTTATATCCATATCACTAATTGCATTGCATTGCACATCTTTCAAACTAAAAGCATTACTTCACACTGCATAACTAATAAGTATGAGCAACTTCCAATTGCATTTGGTTGTAAAAAATAGATTTTGTAGTTTATATTCATATAACTAATTACATTGCATTGCACATATTTCAAACTCAAAGCATTACTTCACATTGCATAACTAATTGTTATCACCAAATAGTGCACCCTTATTGAGTTACAAAACTTAGCCTACCGGTGAAACATGGGATAACTCTTCTGATTGTGGGCTCAAGATGTGAGAGTTAACCTCCAAAATGAGTTGGTTCTCTTGGTGTTCACCTAGCCTAACTTAAACTACTACTTTTGTTGATGGAAAAGGATAGAAGGATGAAATAAATTAAAACTACCTAATGGGTGATGCACCTAAGTGTTTACAACTTGCTTCTATTTTTTTGACATATAACATCTTAGTTATTTAGCTATTTTTTACACAAGTCAAAGGTCTAACATATTTGAAGATTTTCACATAAAAATCATAGAAATATGAATCAATTATCTACATACACACAACAAAACAATTATTGACACAACAATAATCACTTAATTTCATTGAAAAAGTGTTCTTACAGCTTGCACAAGTTTGAGATATTCTTCTTGCTTTTAAAATGTGTTACAATTTCACTGTGACTAGATAGAAACTTTAGTCAAGTTTACAATGCTTTTCCAAAATGGAAAGAACTGCCTAAGGATGAAACATGTCGTAATATTTAGCAAACAAGCCTTTACTAGTTCTTAGTAACCTTTTTCAATTAATATGTGACATGTGTCATAGCTGTTTGAAAATGTCAAAGCTCTCCTTTGGCATTGAAAATTGTTATTTTTTTGTGAATTTTCTTAAAGGCTTTAAAGGTGGCATAGATGATAGGTAAAATTGTTTGTTCTGATCTCCTTTATCGACAACAAAATATAAAAAGAGACATTCTTGTTTAGACATATAGGATAAACATCAGGACTCAGATTCCCTCAATCATAATTTGGAGGCATTCAACCTGAGTAGAGGACAGTAGGTTATCATGTGATTGCAAGAATCAGGCAAAGAGTCCCATATCATTCCTCACAATTCTCGCACGAAGAAGAGCAACTACTTCCTCCACTATCTCATTCTAAAGATTTGATGCTATAAAAATGGCGTCACCTACTAGTCCACTATGAGGATAGTGATTGAGCCCAGCGATAAATACATTGTCACAATGATAGAATTCAGGCCTCACCAGACGTTCAAATACTCTTACACCCCAGTTGCAACTACTATAGGTCCTAATGACTGTGTACATGAAATTCTCTAACATAGTGGTATTTTGTACATGTGCCTGGATTAAAAATGCTTCACCCAGAATACTGCAAAGCACTTCTTCTTCCACCTTGCTCTGTATCACAAAGACTTCCTTCAATTGATCTAACAAATTCTTGAACATTAGATTGCATTCAATCTCCTCTAGAATAATGAAATAATTTGTAAAATCGCCATCACTCTGAGTACTCGCCATTTTGGCTACTTTTGAATGACGAAGAGTGGTGATGTTGGTTGAGTTTATAGAAGGTTGGTCGAACATTGACACTTTTCTCTAAGATTTGGTGGGATGATAAATTTTTTTGAATTAACGGCTGATTTGAAACCATCGTTTAATCACATCCTTAGTTGGTAGTCTACACATGCTATCATATGGTTTTCTCTTAAGGCTCCATTAATTATTTGTTTGTGTGAAAGGTTATTCGGCGGTCGTTGGTGAAAACAAGATTAGTTTTCTTGCTGGATGCCCTTTCATTTTCCAGAATAATTATTTCACTTGATCTTAGTAGTTTCCAAGAGATGATGAAGAAACAAGAAGACTACCAAATTTAGTAACAATTTTAGCATTAGGTTGAGGGGATGGTTTGGCTATATATATGATTAAATTGAAGGATACAGGGTCCTCCAAAGATACACTTTGTGGTGTTTTCGAGAGGGATTTGATCATTATTTCATGTTGTAATAATTCATAATCTTTGACTTGTGGATTTAATGAGATGCTTATTATGTTGATCTTTGTGTTGTGTGTGTGATAGAGTTATGTCTTCTTTGTGAAGCTTTATGGTTTCCATTTATTACATTATGATCTTATTTCCTTTGATGAGATAGTCATAGGTCTTTTCAACCTTTGTGTTGATCATTTATGGCTATTGTTTATGAATTTAGGTTAGTTTCATATTTATGAACTAGCATCTATTGTATTTCCCGATTTTTGGTTAAAATCATACCCGTGTTTATTTAGTTTGGTTAGATTCATTGCATATCCTTTGAGGGAGTTGTACCTCCAAAATTCAGAGAGAAGCCACAAATGCAATTGTGTTCTTTTTAGAGCTGTTAACAGATTGATACTAGTGCTAAACTGGGTTGAGAGTCATTGATTTTGAGCATATTTGTCGAGAGCCTTCACCATAGCCTATGGAATCTTGGGGGTAAATGAAAAAAATGTTATTTTTTGGTTATTCGTTGAATCCCTCATTGGATCTGCTACACATTGGTTCCAGTCTTTAGAAACGGAATGCATCACTAATTGGGACAACATGAAGAATAAATTTCTCAGAGGATTTGAATCTAGTTGATGTAGCGATGCTTTTATCTCAATTTTTCAACATTAAAAAGAGAGAAGACAAACTTATGAGGGATTTTATAGATCGATTCAACCTTTGCTTAATGAGAATTCTTGATAATATTCAACCAAGCAAAGAGATTCAGTTGGTCATTTTTATTGCAAAACTACACACAAATGTTGGTTTTCTCTTGAAGTGAATCAAGGTAAGTGACATGGAAGTTGCACACAAGAGGTTGTTCATATTGAAGATGACTTAATATTATTCGAGATTTAGAAAGTAAAGAAAGTTGAAAAGATTCCTAATCAATTGCAGCCACAAGAGGTAAAATAGATGTCTTCTTCTTCATTCGAATGCACAAATTTCATAGTTTTTGATGAGAACTTTTTTCAAGAAATTTTCAAAATGCTTCAAATATCAAAAGAAGGGCTTATGTATATAGTATGCATTATGAAAGCGATGAAGATGAATCTACAAGTGATTCAAGTGATGAAGAGTATAATATTTCTTCTTATTCAAATGTTGGTTGTCTAATAACTTCAATTGCAACCTATGAGAAATATAAAGCATTAGATATTCTTCCAAATGATACAAAGTTGGAGGATCCTCCACCAAATCATGAAGACAAGCTGTAAGAATAGGTTAGAAATGATACTGTTCTTGAGTCTCCTCTTTTTAAATCTGATTTAGAAATGGATGTAATGAAAAATGGTTGCATAAATGAGCATGGGAAGAGTGATGTTGACAAGAATGTTTAGCCTCATACTACTCACATTTCAAGTGGATATTTAAAGATTCCTAGTGAAGATTTTCCATGTGGAAGGGAAGTTGTTCAATCTCATTTGCAGGTTAAGGAAGAAGATGATTTGAACAACAAATCTGAAAATGTACAGTTGCCTCTAAGAAAACATGAGTCAATTCAAGAGAGAGAAGGTGAATTTTCCACCAAGATCGACAAGGATGCTTTTCTTGATATGAGTTTTTAGTCTCCTTTAGAGGGATTTGGTTCAAATCTTATTTTAGTTAAAGATATGATTGATATTTAGGAAGGCTTACAAGAATATTCAAAAGTTTTTGATGAAAGGTGGTTGTTTGGCACTTATTTTGGTTAGCTTTTATCATTCATCAATCTCAATTTCGCATGGATGTTTCTCAGTATGTTGTTGAGTTTGTAGGCACTTCATGGTATAAATATTTGTCTCATGCTGGAATCTATTTTTCCCAACTAGTAAATGGATTTTCTTAGTCTTTTTGGAAGTTGGGTGTGTTGCACCTAGTCCGAGTGCATATAGGTGTCTTAGGTTGTTTTTCATTTCCCAGGTTTTTGGTTTGGTTTTTGTTTTGGGTTGTGTTCTCCTTTTTTGTTTCCCCTGACTTTGTAGCCCAATAGACTTAGCATTGATCTATACCATAGATGTTGGAGTTCTCTTCATTTCCATAGAAAATGCATTCCCTAGACAGAGCCACTATTGGTCTTATTTTTGTCCTAGAAATTTTTGAAATTTCCCTCATTCAGAATGTCATGTTGGTTACCTCAGGAAAGCATTGTTGACCATATCTTATATGTAACTAATTTTTTCTTGTCTGAATTTCCATGAAAGAAGGTAAAGGAAAATGTTATTTCAATTTGTTGTAGACAATCATGTGACAAATAATGGTGGCACACAATGGCTCATTTTATTCTTTAATTTGGAGAAAATGATTATCATATCAATCATGAATGTCTTGTATTAAATCAACAAAGAGTTTAGCGAGAAGATTGTTCGTAGTTTTATCCAAATAGTATTAATGCTTATTTTAAGAAGGTTATACAGCATGATCAAATAAAGTAAGCATAAGAATATTGTTTGGCACTAGAATTGAGCCCTATGGTGACAACCATAATCATAATCCTTTACAGTGACAGTTTAGATCAGGAGTCATATTGTTTCTCATTTTAGCATTATGAAATCATATATCTAAGGGGTGAAGATGCAGTTAATCATGCTTTGGAACTGAAGGCTTCCCAACATTGTTTGATCTCAACCATATAATTCATTGTTTTCATTTCATTTATGACTTAAGTCTAGGCGGCGTATTGTATGGGCTTTGAAAATAAGGCAGTGTTTTGGATAGTTACATGAACTAGTGAAAAGACGACCTTGCCATCTAAAGTGTTAGGTGGTGTTTCAATAGAACCATGAAACTCCCCACTCAAGTTCTAATAGCCATCAAAAAGTCTTCCTCACCACAAAAACTAAATGAGGAGGAACCCATGTAGTCAACAAGCTACTTTAAATGAAATATACAAATAATTACCCAAAATGCAATGCATATATATAGGCTATGGAGCTTATGATAGTGGCATTAGTCACATCTATTATTTTCCAAATCCCTACTAAGGAACTTGAGAGGCATTCAAGATTATGGATAAATCAATCGAATTCATTGATGCTCATTTGAATGAGAACGTTCAACAATCATCAAGGGTATTTATCATTGAATGAAATGTGATCATGGGTTGTTGAAATGGACTTTCCAAATAGGTGCAATCCTCAAATGTAAGCACGTGAGTTACTCTCTTTTGAGGATAAACATAAATGCAAATCTCCCTCTGCAAGGTTGAAAACACAAGAGATACTTTGGAGAATATTATTATCATGTTAAGATGCAAGTGTTAAGCCTGCGAAGTCCAAATATTGTGCTTTGAAAAGCTTGATGTGTCCTAAGCATGGGTCATTTTGTATACTCCACCTTCAATGGCATTTCATGAAGAAGAAATTTGAAGGTGATAGATAATTTGAGGCAGAGAAAGCACATGTTCATCCAGACATGAAAATTTTGTTTATATAATGGGCTCTGCATGGGATAAAAGAAAAGATGGTAACCGATACATGTCGAAGCAGAAAAGGACTGAGACATATCAAAGGCATTTGAAATCTTGTAGATTTCAAATTAGTTACTGAATGATAAGCAATATGGAGATCAATGGAAGTCTTTCAAATCTCATACTTCACTAATGTATATGAAGGTGATTTTTAGATAACCCAAAACAAGTATATTCAAAGGACTTTTAGAAACTTTCCAACTATTGACACAAGGATTTTCACCCAATGCAGAGTTGAAAAAACTCCTATAATATTGTGCAACATGGGACTACTCTCAGGCTGTGGGTATCCTATATGAGGGTAGACCTCTGGATTATGCACTGGCTCCCTTTGGATTTTCTTGCAAAACTAATTTTTGAAACAATGGAAAAGAGATAGAAGGATTATGCATAAAATAAAAACTGGGAAAAAGGTGATTCACCAACTATGGAGATGATTTGAAAACTGATAATACTCACAAAAGACTCAAAACAAGTTTTGTAATTTCACAACACAAAGATTTATGTCTACAAAAATTATTCTAGCATAAGGCTTGAACCTATGCTTGGAAGGAGGAAAACAATGATGTTTTCACAAATTCTTATGCATGAGGATGAAAGCACAAATTAAGACCTGCACTGTGACATGATATCTTATGCATCCAGTGTTGGAGGAATTGATAAAATAATGAAAGAATTCAAAATTTAATCCTATAACTCACAACAAATACTAAACAACACAGAGATAAGGTGAAGGAAACAAGCTTTCTATTGAGAAATAAGGATTATCTCCATTACAAATCTGTAGAACTAATGAGTTACAAAGCAAGAAATATTTGCCTCGACAATCTCCAAACCAAGAACTAACCAAGAAATGAGAGAGAAGATAGACTTATAGGAAAAGTCTCCAAAATTCAAATTTGAATCTTGGCTCCAAAACTCTGATGTGTTGTCCACCTTCTCCTCCAAACAAGGCATGAAATTTCCAACTAACTCCACCAAGATTTGTGAAAATTTCAACAACTTTGTGAGTCGTATGCAAATGAAAACCCCTCCAAATTAGGATCAAAACTTAATATAACAAGATTTCATATACCTGATTTCACTCCTTGTGTCAAGTCAAGTCAAAAGGAACTCAAAACTAAATATTGAACCCCTAATTAGGGGCTCCAAACTCCTAATTTTCCTCCATGTGTTGGCACTGATTCCTCAATCATCTCCATGATTCATGCAAGTTTTTAAAACTCCATTATGAACTCCCTTTGACAAAGTCCTTGAGAAAGTAATAAAAGCACTTTATTTTGCATTCAAATATCTTTTATTTGAAATGATTTATATTTATGATTTAAATAAAGATTTACAAGTTTAGAATAGAATGCAAAAATAAAGTCTTGACCTACATTTGAATTCAACTTTGCATTTAATACACATCTTTTACTTAAAATGATTTATAATAATCATTTCAAATAAAAGATTTACATTTTGGATGCAATGCAAAAGTAATTGACAAGTCAAAAATAAAAATACTTAAGTCCTTTAAGGATATTTTTTAAGATTTAAAAACTTAAGGCATAAAAATGCCACGGCCTAATTAGGAAGTGAATAAATTTTTTAAAGGAAGTAAATATATTTTTAGTCACAAATCTGCTTTTAAACTCCATTTCGAAAGCTTTTTGAGGCTTTATTGGGCATGACCATCTGCATTTTTTTATATTCTTTCATTTTTGTGTTCTTTTACCTATGGCCACCATGAGTAAACTTCAAGTCGGGCTTCTTTTGGAGAAAATATCTATAATGAATGCCATTGTGAAACTCTCTAAGAAGGTAAGTCTTGTTCCTTTGAAGATCTGGACGGTTTCTCTTCATCTTGTAAGCTTTTTGAAAGCTTTTACATGCTTCCAGGCCGCAACCTCACTATTTTCTTTAGATATATTACTGTGAATTTTGCTTCTGGTTTTTTTTTTTCTTATTTGTTGGGGTTTTCCTATAGCTTCCATGGATCTTATCTAAGCATTTAAAGAATTCTCAAGAAGAAATTCACGTGATTATGGCTGAGTTTCTCTACAAACGAAACCTTGGGTAAGTTAAAAAACTCACCTCCTCCATTTAACCTACAAAATATGAACACAAGAATAAATATTCTTTGTCTCTGTGTATTAATCTTTCATGGGTAGACCACCATAACAAATATGTGTATTTCTGTAAAAACTAAAAACCCTTTGTGAGCCATGGCTGCAGCTGGTCTGTATTTCATCTCTCTACAAATAGAAGATATATTTGAGTCTGAAAACAAATAGAATAATGAATATTCACTTTGCATAATTTCTCATAATCTGGGCGTGGCCTGAAAACTCCTGCTATTTCCTGTACATTCCCATCATGTTGAAACCATGGGTTCTCCATTTGTAATTATGTAATACCTCTTAATAGTTGCAACAAATGATTAAATAATAACTGGTAAAAGCTTGAGTTCGGACAATGTATGATAACATTTTGATTCTATATATGATTATTAATCCTTACTCGATTGATTTACTTGTTCTTCAAATCAAATAATTTACTTTCCTGTATCAATAAAATCGATTGTGCCTTTGATATCATACTCTAATGATGCAGTCATTTCTTAAATATGAGATAATTCTCAAAAACTTATAAAACACCATATTGATCTCATGATGATTTACTGCACAACTTTTAAATGAGTTGGACTCCACCCTTGTGGGAGCCACATTTAACCCCACTCATTTTGAAAAGAAATAATCAAAAACATTACATTTTATATTTTTGCACATGAAACAAACAAGTTAGTAAAAAATAATGGATTCAACTATTCCTTTTGATGATTTGGCCTGGCAATTCTTTCATTTATCTCGTGGATTTCTGACTAAGTTGATTTGATTTAATAATGAGTGTGAATCATATCTTTATTGAACTAAACATGTTTTAGGATCTCATGACCTGAGCTCTAAATTTTTTTTTAAAACACTTACAGGTTCGGGAGCTCAGGAGCAATGGAGGAGCTAGAGATTGAAGAGACTGAAGATCGAGAAGAACTTGTGGGATCAACCCTACACCAGCCCTCAAGGCAATGATGAACATGACCTCCTTTCTCATATTACTTTTCTTTAACTGTTCTTCAGTTGTATAGTTTGTAGTTTTTGTTGAATCTAGTCAGCTTAGTCTACCGACTGCTTGTGTGGGATCACTGAAACATATCTCTTAATAAATGAATTATTCATGATATGAAATGTCTTATGATCAACAATCTAAGTTTGTTCCAATTTCATAATTTGAAACAATAAAATAGAAATTGTTTAGAACACATGTTCTGTAATCAAAATGAATGATTTTTTCTTTTAAATCTGCAATGTCTTTTTGATAATCAGCAATGATAAACATTTTGCAGAAAAATAATTCAGCATTTCACTTCAATCTTCTAATTTTTTCCTTTCTAAGTGAAGCTTCTTTATTGGTTTGTTTGTACTATTCAGCAATTTATCCTAAATGGTTTGAATGATTTGAACAAATCAAAAAACAAGTTTACTTATTCATTCTAAAAGTAAGGATTCATTGAATGACTCAAAATTTTATACCCCTGCAAATAAACTTCACTAATTTTGAGCAAGCAACTAAAAATTAGTAACACTAGCAACCTAGGTAATTTAACAATGATAATAATGGTTTATGGAAAGTAATGAAAAATTGAGAAGCTATTGATTTTTGAAAAATCAAAGATTCACAAATGAGTTAGCTGCATCGAATATATATTCTTTACGAAGACATGTGAGTCATAAAAAAGAGGAAAATCAATTGAATGGGTTTCAAAGAAATTAATCTATTATTGGCTATTACAAGGCAACAACTACAGGGAGACTCCTCTAATTATTACATATGGTGTGATGAGACGAAGGAACATGTTGAAGGGAAGTTAATCAAGCATAGAGCATTGGATGATTGGAGGAACTTAATAAAGAAAATCCTTTAAGAAACAGTTACAAGAGTTTCTAGGGAAAATGAGTTTCTTTACAACTAAAATAAGTTATGCAAGAGAATGATTGCGAACGCCTTAGCAATAGCCATGTGGTTTTGAACATTTGATTTCATTTTTTAACTATTCTTTCAAAGTATCACATGGGAATGGTTTTGGTTAACTTCCGAGAAAAAAGGGTTCTTTCCACTAACTTTGAAAAATCATTTACTGAGAAGAAAACCAAAAGGTCAGAAAAGAAATTATAAATATGTAATTTGAAGAAAAATAGGGGATCTTTTTGTTGTGAAATGGGAGCCTCTTTGAAGGTTGTGGGATTGTAGTAACTGATTTGTGTTCTGTTAATCTGGGGGTGATACATCATTTTTGAAAGCTCAATATTATTTTAGACTTTGCTACTATTATTGTGAATAAAATCAACTATTTTTCTTTGTGCATTTAGTTTGTGAAGTTGATCTGGGTTCTTAAATATTTGTGTTTGAGAGCGTCTTAATGCAGTATCTTATCTTTCTATAAGTGATACAGTTTTCTTCATGATAGATTTCATTGTAAGATATTATTGAGTTCATTGTTTTAATTCCCTATGGTTTACAAGTTAAGCTGGTCTTTGTGCCAGTATTTTATTATTTGTATCTTACATCTAATAACGGGATTCTTCTTGAAATTGGGTTTGGCCTTTTCTTCTTTCTGGTTAAAAGAAAACATCATTTTCATTTCCAATTCTTTCAATTCATTGAAGACCATAAGAGGGAGCTATACCTCCAAAATTTAGAGGAAGATCTCCAATTTAATAGCGATCTCTAGAGTTGTTGCAAACTGACTTGCCTTCATTTCGAGGCATATTTGAGTCATTGTATCTTATTATTCAAAGAGGACAATATATTTGCTAACATACATGAATTATACACATAAATACACATGATACATTAAGCAGGAAGCATACACGTGAATAAGTGAAGCATACACATAAGTCATGAAGTATATGCATGAAAACAAGTAAGTTGCAAAGTATACATTGGAATACATGTAAGTCACAAAGTATACACATAAGTTGTAAAGTATACACTTGAATACATGTAAGTAATAAGTCGTAAGTCGTGAATTATACATATGAATAAACATAATTCACAAAGTATTCACTTGAATACATGTAAGTCACAAAGTACGAATACACGTAAGTCAATAGTATACACATGAAAGGCACACTCATATAGAAATGCATTATTGGCCTACTTAAGAAGAAGTCTAAATAGTTTATTAAAGAAGCTAACAGGTTTATTAGCCTTAACTGTAGGAGTGTTTAGATAATTAAATTTCTACTCAATAACATTTGTCATGAATGTTAGAAAGCTATAGGCACATGTGAAAAATTGAACGTAATAAAAACCATCTATAATTATTTAAGCATTAGATGAATAATTAGTGAATATTCAATAATAACAATCAAGAACAAGATATAAACAACACCCATGCCTACAACATTCAAGAATAAAATTTACACAATACACATGATAACATCATTCAAAAGTAGCTATCAAATATAGGATTTACTTAATCCTCATGTTGAAAAAGTCAAGGTAAAATAAGATTTGCATTAATAAAAAAGTTATAAGGCTAGACAAAGATATATGTTGAGAAAAGTATACAATATATCCAATAAAGTTATTTAGGATTACTACAAAAAGTACATATGGACATAAAATGTCACATATATTGATAGTACAAAACATATGTTCAAAAATGTCACATAGGCATACAACAAACGACCCTTATAAATAGTCATTTCCCACTAGGGGTTCAAGGAAATAGATTATGTGTTTCCTTTAACAATCAGTTGGATTTATTTTTTGTTGATTATTTTGTCTTTAAAATGTTCTCACTAGTCCTCCTCTCTTCATTCATATGGAGCTTCAACTGTAGAATAAGAAGTATAGACATTAATATATAGAAATTGAATTGTGGAATGGCGTATAACAAAGTAATCACTTATTGCAAACAAATAATTGCCACACTCATCCACAACAGTAACACATCGACGATATGGAGTGACAAGAACCTATAGCAACCATCAAGATAGCAATTAAACTACATACAAGTATCATGAAAATTTTCAATAATAGACCATAGAAGAGCAAATATAATGTCAAATTTACTAATCTATCACATACCTCTTCCAAAGGATCAGGATTGGCTATTACTGCAACAACTCCATGGTCCATCGTGCCATGAACATCACTAGGGCTATCTGATATCAACATCTCAAAATGAAACAAAAAAATATGAAGTTTTTAATCACTTTCATTAGTTTCTTTGTTTAATTAAAAGCGTAGACAAGGCAGTAAACTATTTCAAAAACTTCCTCAAAGAAATGTGATTTCATGGTGATGGATGTCATCACGAATGCCATGCCAAGAAAATTTCTATGGGTTGTCTTGATGTCTATTTTTGGATTTTTTATAAGGTAGTTATCATGGTCTTTTTGAAGGTATATAACCATATATATTTACCATGGTATCCATAAAGAATAGAGAAGTTCATATTCATTTAATGTTACAAAAGGGTTTATTGATAGACCTCATGATAATAAATATATTTCACCTACTTTATAAAAACTTGTAGGAGGGTAAAAGAACAATGTTGTGTCACACTTTCATCCAACTTATTAGCACAACTGAATTTAAGTATTTCTAACTAAAAATCAGTTTTTGTCAAGCATATGATTTAGTAAGATTCATTCTAGCTAAGTTAGATACTTCCACAACTTTTTGAACTAAAATTGTTGGCTAAAAATAAATGGAGCACCACTTTGAGTCCAATTTACCAAAAAAATTATTTGAAGAACTTGAAGTTTCAATAACTCTCGCTAATTTAAATAACATTTTTTTTTAAATATAAAAAATACCCTTTTGTAGCTCCATAAGTGTAGTTTTCAAAAATATATTTATTTTAATAGTTTAATTATTATTTATATTTTATATTTTATTTTTACTAAAATTAGGTTATCAGCACAAAATATTAGGTTGATTAACATAACAAGGAAAAATACTAAAACTTATTAAAAACAATTGAAAAAAATATGATGCACTAGATAAAAGAATCTATTTCAATATGGTATAATTTTTTTTCCATTTTAGAAAAATATTTAATATGAAAGTTGGCATCTGATGCAAACAACTATTTTTTCATTCACGCACATTCTAATATTTATTTAAAAATATATATTTATCAAAATTGGAAGACAATATATCCATGCACTAAAGTTCCAAGTTATAAATACACACAAAAAATTTGAAAGTAAGAAAATGAAATTTACTATAAAAAGTTTGATGTCTCATGCAAATTTATTTTTCAGCATTTTATCAACAACTAAATTATAGTGTTAATTTATTAAAAACTAGTTTAAAATAATTTTTAAATTTTTTTTTTATATAAAAACATAAAATATACTAAAAATACATATTTTCCTAGTTTACATCATTTCAAAATTCAAAACATATTTGCCACTTTTTAGTGATTCAAGTTTAAAATTTGGATTAGCATTGGTCATTTCCTCTATAAAATGTGACACAACTTTGTGCTTTTACCCAGGAGATAAGGACCTTTGATCTCAATATGGAAAAAATGAAACATTGAAAAATATATACGTTAAGAGTTTCATAATGTAGGATGAAACACCTACAATGGAAAAGAGGATGCAATCTCATGTAGAAAGGGATATCCATAGCAAAATTTTAATGATAGTCATACCAATATCGCAATGGGCAGTCACTTTTAATAATGGCAGGTTTTTGAAGAATGAATGGAAACCTTAAACCATGCTCATGAATTAGTATCAATCACTATACAAAAATAATAGTGAGAACCATTGTGATGAAAGGAGTGAAGGGTTATATTCTTGAGAATTCATGAAGAAAAGACATTCATCAAGCTGAAAATGGAGGAAAATCTCTTCACAAAAGATAGTCAAGTATTCAAGACAGTGACCCCCTTGAAAGTAATTCCTAACTGCACGGTGACCTTGAAGGCAGTTTTGATGACTATACAATGACCCTATGAAAGAGATAGAACATGAATATAAGAGGGGCAGTCCAAGAAGGTAAATGGAAGGACAATGATAGTCCTATGAGAATGAAAACAAGGATATTCATTAATGATTGTGATAAATATATAAATAACCATGATTTAGGATTCTTAATCTATCCTTAACATAAAATTTATGACTGTGATTTTAAATGATTGCAATAATTCTTGAAGGACATTGATCTTGTTGATAGTTTTCATGAATGTGATGAACAATTTTGTATTATTGTAGTCTTAATTACTGTACAATGAACTTGGATGAATACCTTAATATAGTGGTTAAGCAATGTGATTTATGTATTTGAAAGTGTGCTAAATGAAGTCTTAATGACTGTGACTGTGATTTATCGTATCTATGTGTGTTATCAAGTATAAGGAAAGTAAGCTCTTTATGTCTCTAATATATGATAAGAAAAACATCATCATCATCTCATCATTATCTCCAATAAAGTCTCGATAGATCATAGACTTGTTGGATCCTCTTTTTATCATCTTACTTCTTTTTTCTTCTCTCTGCACTAACATAGTATTATAATAGTTAACCAAAAAAACATCACCAATGCATTCATCCTGCATCCACAAACCATCAACATACACACATCATTAAATTTACATCATCATTTAAGGTACAAATAATGATGGAGATTTGTTATTCTGAATATTTTAAATCATTGCATCTCATCATTACATATCATAGTCATTACATATCATAATCATTGCATATCATATTCATTACATATCATAATCATTGCATATCATAGTCATTTCATATCATAATCATTGCATATCATAATCATTACATATCATGATCATTATGTATCATAAAATTTACATTATCAATTTAAGTTATGAAGAATAATAGAGATTTTTTATTCTGAGTATCTTATAAATCATATTCTGAGTATCTTATAAATCATTGCATTGACATCATTTGTAAATCATAAATCATTGCATATCATGAACATTGCATATCAAATCATACTTTTTCCATAATCATTTTAAGTTACGAAGAATAATATAGATCTTTTAGTCTGAGTATCTTAGAAATCATTTGCATATCATAAATGTTCGCATCCATATATCCATACATCATCATCATAAACATATAGGAAAAAGATACAAAAATTTTTACATTTGCATATTATATCATGACATCACGTACATCTCATAACCACATAATCCATTTTTCATTATCATTTAGGACATAATATAGATTTGTTATTCTAAGAATCTTAGAAGTCATTTGCATAACATAAACATTTTCATCCATACTGCATACATCATAAAAGTGCATAGAAAACATACAAAAATAAATACATCCATAAAAATTTGCATACATAAACATCTGCATAGCATAATCATCCATCACATAAAGTACATCGCATCCATAAAAAATCACATCACATATACATAAAACATCAAATGCATCCATACATAAGGCATAAATATTGTGAACAAATCATCATGAATCAATCAAACTCATATATATACCAGAAAATCATAATTGTCATGATACAAAATCAGACTCAAGTGTATGTACATCAATTACAGTACAAAGCCCATAGGGCTATCAAAAACAAATCCTAAGAGTGTATATCAAAAATTGGCCAGCCCTGATGGCTGCTCCCCTCTCTTGCCTGCCTCTTTGGTTAATCCTCTGCTTGTCGAACCATTGTCTGACAGCTATGGGCACTACCTGATGGTAATAAAAAAATTAGTGCTTTGCCTCCCTAGCTACCTCATGGTACATCTATATTGATATTGTCTTGCCTTGAGATGCAATGGCCATTCTCTCCAGTTGAATCCTACGGCCAACCTCCTAAGCCAACTGTAACTCTAAGGATTGTCTCTGCAACCTCTCATGATCTCTCTTAGTGGTAAGGGCTTGAACCTACTGTCTGGCCTCATTTCTCTCCAAGGTGATGGCTTATACTTGCTAGCAGGCCTGGTCCCGCTCACTTGTGGCTGCTTGTATTTGTACCTATAGCTGCTGAATCTGAGGATCCTATGGCTAATGGGGTTGTTATACCTTATGGGGCTGATCCTATTGCTGATTTGGTTGCCCATCTCTTGGTGTTAGCCCTAAATCCTATCCCCCTACTCCCACCTATGCTCTATGAGTAGTCCTCCCCCTAGGTATCCCTCGTGGAAGTGTTGCCACTGGATCCGTCAGGCGTAGTGGAGATCTAAACCACTTTGCATATGCCTGTGTGACCCTTGGATCCACTGGTCCTTGTCAGTAGGCCCATGGCCTAGCAACCAACTATCTAAAAGAATCCATTGCACCAAACATTTGGATTGTCTGCCCCCATGCAATCTCCCGAGCCAATCTGGAAAAATGGCAGTATACCCATCCAACGGCCTATCCTAAACCTCACCAAACTAACACACCACCTTGTCTAGTAGATACCGCTCTATGATGGTATGCTCCTACCCCTGCATCAATCAGGTCTGACGAGCATAGAATAACTACTGAAAATCATTGTACCATGCAGGATCTGTAGCCATGGCCTCCAGGTGAATGATTACAGATCATATATAATGCGACACTAGTAAGAAAGACCAGGTTGTCCTGTATGTCGTAGGGTGATTCTGCTCCCATATCCTCAGACCACAAGATCATTTGGCTTTGCATCCACCAAGGTGACTATCGGTTGGAGAATGATAATATGATCCCAGACCCAAATGTGCAAAAGTGTCACCCTTGTGCTAATCGCACGACCATTATAGTATGCAAAAGCATGAAGATCATGGTATAAAGATGCTAGCATCATTGGCCCCCAAGAAAAAAAGGTCATCTACCTCAACATGCTCTCCCAGGCTAAACCCCATCTTGTGCTGAAAAATCTGCCCTGTCGATCTAGAGCCATTAGCCTAGAAACAATGGCAACAATGATCAATCTAAAAACTGGCACCTGACCCCTGTAAAACTCTAAATCAATCTGACCCTCAATCAGAACTGATTCCTCATACCCCATGACATTGTGTCAGGCATCGATACCAGCATCTATATCATAAATAACATGGGAGCCATGTATTGGAAACTCTAAGATACACTATCCATCCTCTAGTGTCACAGCTGCTTCACCGGTCGAAAGGTGAAAAGATGAGGTCTCACTGTGCCATCTCTCACACAACGCAGTCATCATCACGAGGTGGGTCCAGACAATGGGTGCATAAACTATGTACCACAGACCAATCTCACATAAATGCTCCTGTCAAATCTCAAAAAAAAGTGCCTAGCTCACTCAGAACTGAGGGTCATTGCTCGTGTGAAAACACAAGTTGGATCACCTCCTGCACCCATGAAGTGCACAATGTCAAAATTCGTAAAAATACCTAAACCTGTTTATAGATTTCACCCCCAGAACAGTGAATGTGTCATTTTTTGTAAAAGCGTTGCCATTTATCAAACTCCAAATAGTGACACTAGACTCTTTGGAAATGCTAAATTGGCTCAAGCATCACCCTTTGACTACTGAACACTAACACTAAATCAATCCAAGAGTCACTTTTAAGGAAAGTATCTCCATTTGAAATGCAAACCCTAATCCCAAATTGATCCCAGTGTCGCTATTAACAAAACTATCATTGTTTAATAATTTAAACCCTAATGTCAAATTACGATCAGCATCGCCATTTGCAATAGCGACGTTGTTTGACCTTCTAGCACCGCCGAATGAATGTTTGTGCATTGCCATATAGCGACGCTAGGGACTTTGACTCTTTGAAATGTAATAAATGCACTGAAAAATCAAAATTCAAAGTTGGGTTTAGGTCACATATTGGTGGTCGTGCGCTTGGAGGTCTCTAGAACACGTGAACTCACTCGAAAATGTGTCGGGGAATCACTCATTGCACCATCTCGTAGAAGGTTCAAAGCTCAAATGACTATAATTCTTAAGGTGTGAATGCACAAATGAATGGAAAGTGACCCCTTCAGGCCTATTTAAGCATGAAAATTAGGGTTTCTTGCCTTGATTAAGCCATCAAACAAGGGTTTTGCTCCCCCGACACTGTTTCTGCCCGACTGGGGCTCATTCTACATCATTTTCCCATGTTTTGGCATATTTTTAGCATCTTGGAACCTTTCTGGACCCTTTAGGCATGCTTGTCATCTTTTTTCGAGATCTCCCCCAAAAATCAAAAACTTTTGTCTGATCTCTCGAGGGGGCAGTATACCAGTGTAATCCTTCTCACTGGGTTAGCAGTGGGGCATCTAAAAAATCATTATTTTTTTCTTTTGACACCACAAGTGTTATTCTTTGAACCAACACAACATGTACATTGCTTCAAAGAGGGGCAAAATATAGACACTCAAATTATCTTGATCGATATCGTGCACTTGATCCTAATTTACTAATACCGATTCTTCCTTAATCATTTCCACACTAACCAATTAATTGAATAATCTTTATTTAATTTATTTCCCCCTTAAATCAGATAATGAACTTTGTCAGATTATTTCATCATCTCCTAATGTTCCTCTTTTAATTAAATAAATCAATTTTATTTAATTAAATCCTAATGTTCTTTTTTTATTTTTTATAGATGAGTGTTACCAAAGAAAAGGGGGTAACTCCCGATTACATAATTTTGATTTGAGATATCAACCCAGAATTATTCTAAGAGCCTAAAGATAGCTGCCAAAAAGTCCCCAATCTGTATCAGGCATTGAAGATGGACCTCGTTGAGCCATACCAAGTTTGAACGCATGAAATTCGTAAAGGCAGTCATGTCAGCGTTTTTGACCCCGACCCTAAATACTTCCCATGCATTGATATAGAATTCCTCCATGGCCAGTTGACGAGCCTGAGATTCTTCCTCAGTGACATCATCCCTGCTTGCCTCATCTTCTACCTCGTCTAAGCCGAAGTCATCTAAAACGAAACCCAAAATTTCAGGATCGAAGTAGTTCTTGAGGCAGCCGAACCACTCTCCGTCTCAAAAATTCAGGGTAGCATCGGCTATAGCCAGGGCATTACTGATTTGCATGAACTTGTCCAACCCTTCTACTACAACCTCCTTTGCATCAGTGATGTCCACCAAAGCACTGAGAACTAGCTCATAGATCTTGTCGTCGCACCAATGTTGGTCGAGGGAAAGAACCGTTGAGACAAGATTTACTACTGCATTCCTTGTGGCTGGATCCAGTATGTTAAACAACCTTCTACACTGTGCCATTGCAGGCTCTTTGAGGCAGTGACAGTCGACACCAAATATTAAAACCATTCTTCCTTTGCAAAATTTAGAGCTTTTGTTAGAGAACTTGATATGTTCGGCTATTAATAACCATTCGCATATTCTGGTGGCAAAATTTTGTGAAATGTTAGCCCTATGATTTGAGCAATTCCTAATCCCTAGGGACAGATCGCCCACTTAAGTTGGTAATCTATTCTAGCTCATGGTACTGGGTGAAGGGATAAATTTATGGAAGCAAGCCTACATATGTTACCGCCCTGTTACAGGTTCCCGTGATATGGTATTGATTGTTTTTCCCACAGTGATTACATTCATCCCCCAAGACTGCCCCTGTACTTAGCTGAGCCATCAAAACAAGCCATCAAACCACCGGCCAATGAGGATAAGTACCATCCCACACCTTATTGGTCTTTTGCAGCCTTACTTGTCGCATCATCCTTGACAATAATCCTAAGCCCTTCCCAAGTGTCAGGATTAGAGTCTATGAGTTTTTTACTCGATTGTCCTACGCCAAAATTTGCTAGGCAATCCGCCGCCTTGTTTGCTTCTCTATAGGCATGTCCGATTTTGTAATTGTCAATTTTGGCTAGTAAAGATTTAATTTGATCTACCCAACAGTTGATTTTCCAGCTTGGGGAGCGACCATTGATGACTGCCTCGATGCATATCTTGGAATCACCTTCAATTTCCACTGACCTAATGCCTTTTTGAATTCAAGTTTGTAAACCCAAAGTTAAAGCTTCTAATTCCGCGATGTTGTTTGTGCATATTCCAATGTTTTTTGATGTTGCCTACACACACTGCCCGACATGATCCCTGATGATGCAGCCAGCCCCTACCCTGCCTGGATTACCCTTGGCCGCTCCGTCGAAGTTCAACTTATAAGGTAGATCTTTCGAGCACTTCCAAGAGACCAATTTCCTGTCTACTTTCTTCTTTTCGATGGGTAGTTCCTTGGGACATTTAAGTTTACCACATTCCTTTTGAATGTCTTCATCCCATTTTGTAAATTTTGATTTAGTTCTAATTAGGGTCCTATTATTGGCCACTTCGATAAGAGCTTCCTTAATTTTTTCTATCAGATGATCACTACAAAGGGCTTCTCCTTTAAAAATTTGCCTATTTCGTTCTTTCCAAAGGTGCCATACCACCATTGAGGGAGCTGAAACACGCAAGCTATGCCAATAATAGTTTTTATTGCCTATTTACCATGAATTCAAAAATTTGCGTAATTTTTCCTGTCTTGGCCCCTAAATTTGGAATGAATTTTGAAGCCAGTTCCAACATTTTATTGCTAATGGGCATGATAAGAAAAGGTGGTCATTGTCCTCCTCTACAGAATAACACATTGTGCACCGGGAAGGGCCAGCAATTCCAATTTTCTTTAGCCTATCTGAGGTAAGGCACCGATGATTGCTTGCCACCCATAAAAAGGCACCTGCTTTGGGTAGCACAGATTGGTTCCAACAGAGGGTCGCCAGCTAGTCTATTCTGGCTCCAATTTCTATTTGCAGCTAGTAGCCAATTATAGCAGAGTACTCTCCTGATTTCGCACCGCACTAGATAATATTGTCCTCCTCATTGGATGTGCAAACAATGCGACTATTTAGTTCCTCCATTATTGATGCCACAGTCCTTTGAGAAAGGGGTAAATGGGATAGATTTTTCCAGGTTGCTCTCCCCCCTTTGACCTCACTCAGTATCTCAATGTAATTAATTACTACACTACCATATTTGATTTCCAATCTCTCAATATGCTGGTCCAAGTTGAATAAGTCAGAAAGGCTCCTATATCCATTCTAGGAGTCAGTCCAAAACCTGGTCGTCTGCCTATTTCTTATTTTCCATGAGATATGGTTCGTGATCAAAGGGCGACATTTTTTAATAAACTCCAAATCGTCGAGCCACCCTGGAGATTGCCAGTTGTCAAGATCCTTGAGGGTGATGAATTTTCTAGGTACTTGTTCTGAAGAATGCGGCACCATAACTTGTCTGGTTGTCTATAAATTTTCCATACTAGCTTGGCTCTAAGAGCTGAGTTTTGAAAACCGATTTTCCTTAGACCTATCCCCCCTTCGTTTTTCGGTTTGCTTGCCAAATCCCAACCGATCAAAGGTATATTTTTTTGGCCTTTGGAGCCTTCCCATAAGAATATTTTCAATATTTTTTAAAAATCTTCCTTGACCTTTTTAGGAGCTTCATAGCATGCCATTGTGAAAATTGGGATGGTCAATAATACAACTTTTTCCATAGTTATTCGACCAGCTAACGTTAACCAATTGTTTTTCCAAGATAGAGCCCTATTTTTATAGTTGCTTAGCACTGCTTCCCAATGCTTGGATCTACATGTTCCTACCATAACTTGAATCCCAAGAAATCTAGTCGGGAGCTTTTCCGATTGGTAGCCTAGAATATTGGAGATTGTCTGATGAACCGAAAACTTGGTATTAAAAAAATATATTCTATATTTTTCTTTATTCATTTTATGTCCTGACCGTTCCTCGTACTCTTTTAGTGTTGCTTTTATGCATTTTTCCTCACGAATGCTTGCCTCTCCGAATAGTGTGGTGTCATCTGTGAATTGGGAGTGAGTGACTCTTTCCATATTTGGGGCAACTGTTAACCCGGTCCACTCTCCTTGTTGTACTCTCTGCCTGATGGCAGACCCTAATGTTTCAATCATGATCGCAAACAGTGCTGGTGAAAGTGGGTCTCCTTATCGAAGGCCATTGGTGGCAGAAAAGAAACCATGTAAGGAACCATTTACCAGCACTAAAGATCTTACAGTTGATATGCAATGTTGGATCAGAGAGCACCAATGTTCGCTAAAACCCATTCGTTCCATGGTTTTAAGCAAAAAATCCCAAATTACTTTGTCACAGGCCTTACTTACATCCAATTTGATTACCATTCCTCCCAAATGATAAGTTTTAAGGGAATCAATCACCTCACTATTTAGTAAGATACAATCAGTAATTTCCCTCCCTGGGACAAATCCGTTTTGCTCTGGTGAGATGATTTTCCCCAGAATGCTTTTCAGCCTATTTGCTAAGACTTTGGCTATTACTCTATAGACTGTATTGCAAAGGGAAATGGGCCTATAGTCGCTAAATGATTTGCATTCAACTTTTTTGGGGATGAGAGCTATGACCGTGTTATTCAGATCTTTAACAAACCTTTTTGACTTTTTGAAGTCTTCCACCACTTGCCAAAGTTCTTTTCCAAGAAAACTCCAACATTTCTGGTAAAAACTGGTCGAGAAACTATTCGGCTCTGGGGCCTTGTCGGGGTGAAGTTGGAATAGAGTGGTCTTGACTTCATCTACAAAGTTCAGTTGACATAGCATTTCATTATCTTCCCTACCTACTCTCCTTTCCATTGTATCCAAAATGCTTCGATTAGTGTTTCCACCCACCTGTGCACCCAGGAGATTTTGAAAAAACTTGACCGCAACTTTGCTTACTTCCTTACTGCCCTACTTTCGGGAGCCATCTTGGGACTGGATGTATTTGATTTTGTTTGCGGCCCTTTGGGCTAGGACTGAAGCATGAAAAAATTTGAAATTGGAATCCCCATCATGAAGCCAAACCTCTCTTGATTTGTCCCTCCAATAAATCTCCTCATGTTTCAGCGCTTCTGCCAGCTCAGATTTAAGCTCTTTTTCTTTCTTGAATTCCTCATTCCCGATCCT
>VCHN02000059.1:29868-74273 GCA_007115665.2 Sequoiadendron giganteum
CTCCCTCCCTCTCCCCCCTCTCTCCCTCACCTTCTCCCTCTCTCTCCCTCCCTCTCCCTTTCTCTCCCTCTTCCTTACTCCCCCTCTCCCTTGATTAGATTAAATTATAGGTGACCTTTAGAGGAAAACTATCCTTATAGCTCTATCTAATTGGCAAGCAAATTTAAATCAATCATTGAGAATTTCATGAATGTTTCCTCAATTTATCCCTTAACTGTCAATTTGTGAGTCATGAACTTATGAAAGATATTGGGGCTGTTTTCCTAAGGGGTGAACGTAGCAAGCTAAGTATGAATGAATACAATTTCTTAGTCTATGTTTATTGTACAATCTATCTCTCAAACCTCCTGTCACCTCTATGAGAAGAGCCTATTTTTAAATAGTCTACAACACAAACTGATTAACAAAAAATAATAAACAACATTACTATTCCACATGAAGAACAAAATGTAATTAAAAAGAACTGAAATGAAATGTACTAAAATTTACTCATGCATATTTGATAATCACACCAATCAATATTTGTAGAGTACAACACGCTGAATGAAACTCTACGTAATTGACAGTAAACAATGATAATTAAAAACTACAGAGAAATGAATATAAAACTAGCGTGCATATTACCACACAATGCAATCCTATTGTAGTAATCACCAGGTAATCGATGAACTAGGCCTTGCCTTCTTTGATTTTCAGTGATGGGGCACACAAACACAAGCTAATCCACACTAATCAATCGTTCATTCAAATCTCTTCACAATATTTAAGTTGCAAATAGAAATTTGTATCAATATATTATTACCATCTATATCAACTGAGTCTTGGATTATATATTTATAGATACCATAGACCGATTGGACATAACTATTGCTAAATAAAAAAATAGAAGTGTCTTTGGTTGTTTCAACATGCGACCAACAACCTTAAAAGATAATCAAAAATAGCTTGGAGTCTGTTGTCATTATTTCAAAACAACATAACAACTTGAAATAGATAACTACAACTTAGCACTAGTTTATCCAAAATGACAAATAAATCTCGAATGATCTCAACTTCACTCCACTGATGCCCTCAATGACTTCTTTAACCCATGACTGGTATAATTATTGCATCTATTTTTCATGTTCTTGAATGGACAAGAGGGATGTATTGGAGGCATTTGTTTGTTCAAGTGTTACCTTGAGTTGTCGAATGTCCTCTATCTATGAGGAATCAAGAGAGCATGTGTCATGAACCTGTCTTTGAAGGGCCTCATTTTCTTTAGTCACTCTAGACAATGAATCTTGCAGTGCTTGATTTTCCTCCCTTAAAATGTATACCAAATCTTGCAAACCTTGTATCTCTTCTTTTCTTGATAGATTATTTTCCTCTATCAATTTAGTTACCATCTTTTGTAGGTCACGAATTTCCTCATTTGTTAAAAAAGGATTTCCCTCCTCGAATTCTTCCCCTGCTTCTTGATTTCTTGTTGGGGGTGTCTCCATAGGTTCTTGTTCATTTTCAACTGATATATTCAACTCCCACTTTTCCATTTGGGGAGATAATTCATTGGTCCTTTTTTCTACAAGGTTGATAGTAGCTTCAGGCATCAGTTCAATGTGAAAATCTTGAATATTAGTGTCATTATGAATATCCTCCCCATGTGACACAAACCCTTCTTCCATGTTCTATGAATTTTCATCTAATGGTTCCATTATTTTTCCTTCCTCTATAGCTATCAATACTCCCTCCAAAACTGAAGGATAGGACTGAGGAGGTTGGGTCTCTTGCTCACATCTAGTTTCATTTTCATTAGTATTCATCTGTGCTTCTTTTCTCTTCCTTCTATTTCTCCTTCGTAGCTCTCTAGGAGCATTTACTGACCTTTTAGTTTTGTGATACATGACACCCAAGGCTGTACAATCATCCACTTCTTTTGGTTGTTCAAAATCCAGAACATTACTGGCCACATTTTCCAGATTTTCAAATTTTTTTATTGTAGCAGTAGGTGATTTCTCTTTAATTGGGGATTTTTCCTTAGTGGGCAATTTCTCTTAGTCAGCAGGAGAAGTTGAGGCTTGTTTCTTTGAAGATCCAGGGGAGACTAGGGATGTCCTGCTATTCCTTTTCCGCTTGCCCCTTGTTTCCCAGGTTGGTGTGCTAGCTTTTCTAGATTTTCTACTAGTAGGGGTAACATAGGAGCTCTTGGCTAGTTTTCTACTTGAGGCTAGGGTTTGCTTGATACCCTTCTTGGAAACCCTCTTCTTCATAGGTTTAGGAGAATCACCAAAAGGTTATTTTGTCCTTGAGTCTTTACTATGTTCATCTTAAGAACTTTCATTGTTACTACCCTTATCTAATTTTTTGCCTAAAAACTCCTCTTTTAGAAGAACTAGGTGGGTTGACAATGAAATATTCCTTCGTGGAGTTATCTAGGGTATCATCACCAAGAAGTAAATCCCAATCCCATGGAGGAGAGAGTCTTTTCAATTCTCTCATAATTAACAATTTAATGAGGCCATGGTGAGCTAATGAGTTTTCATGCCCCTTTTGAAATGATTTTCGCATTTGATTTACAAAGGAATAAAGAAAATATGGCATATTCACAAGCATACCCCATCTCAGATGATTCATAAGTCAAAACTACTTAGCATAAACATATACATACCTACCTTCGCAGGTTATGTACTAAATGATGAATTTCACTATAATGTCCCAGGGCCACGAAAGTGAGATTAACTTGTACCTTGTCCAGTAATGATTTCAAAAAATTCCCCTCTCTAGGAACTTCTTGTGAAAAGGTTCAAGGTCCATGGCATGCTTGGAATTATTTTGAAAGTATATCTCCCCTGATAATGGAAACCCAAAGACATTGGCTATGGATATCACTAAGAAAGGAATTGTTAAATCACTGACTTTTACCTCCTTTGTGGTAGGTCATTGTGAATTCTCGTGCAATACTCTCATCAATACCCTCTTAACCATTTAAAGTATACATCCCATCCTGCTTGCTTGAAAATCTTATAAGCCTCAGCATCCTCTAGCGCCCTCAATTCTTCCATAGTTGGGGCTCAAAATGATGATGATGATGTTCTCTTGCCATGATGCTACCATGAGGTTTCTACAACCAAAAGAACTATGCAAATGAAAGTCGCTAACAAAGACAAAAATTGCCACTGAAGATAGGTGTTGGTAATAGTACATAGTTATCGACTGTAACCTAAATAGTGAGAGGTTAACAGGTGATTAAATTTAGAAGGTGGGTGCAATGTTTGAAAATATTTTTTTACGCCGATGTCATCATAGAAACTTATGGTTACACCAATAAATAACAGTAATAATGACATTAAATAAATGAGATCAAGGAATAATGGATTACGACATACTAAAAAGGATATGGTAAAGATATAATGTGATGTTCTAAGATATTACATGGCTTATGACATGAAAACTCCCCCAACTAAGCATGTGACCCATCCATGGGTTACATCACCACTCATTAAATGGAAAGAAGAATATTAAATAAACGAACAAGGAAAAGAATAAAATCAAGATATACATATACAAATGATCGTCGGTGGTATGAAACGATGACACAGAAGTGAGCATGACGAATAGAGAGTGGAGCCAGAAGAAGACGGTGTTGGTGTTGACATGGAACTGCTAGCCTGGCAGTGTCAATGTTGAAATCGAAGGTGTCGCATGGAGTTGATAAGACATCGGAGCAAAAAAATACATCAAGTGAACTATGGCCATCATAATCAATGTGATTTACGGTAGGCAGGCTACCATGGGTAGAAATGATCATGGTGAAGAGATGATCGGAGATGAATGATATCTAGTCATGTAGGTGATAGGAGCATGTGAAGAGACCTCAAAAAATTATCATAGGGTGATATGTGAGAGAATGAAGCATCAGACAACATGTGGGGGGATAGAATACCATAGAGGAAGAAAACACCTCCAGTGAATAAGGCTCCTATCCAAAAAAGATAGGAACCAAGGCACATAGGAAGGTAGCACAATTCAAGGTGAGAGCATCTTAAAAATGGAAATGGGCGTGGAGAAAAATAGAGGAAACCCCCATGTGACTGAGAGGAAGGCACAACCATCCTATACCATCAATGAACACTTGCAGCTCAAATAGGAAAGAAGGTCTTGGGACAACAGTGACAGGAAGGCAAAGTTGTGTACCTGTAAAATTATTCTTGTGGTTCTGCTTTTTTCATTTTCTTTTTTTTTTAATAAATATTTTATTCTCAATGATAGACAACTAGTAACCTGGTTATCACCCTATCATCGCTTAGACGCATCAAGAACCCTATTTTCACCACTAATATTATTAACAGTTAACACCCACCAAAAATTGGTTTTTAAATGTTAACTAGACAACAATGCTCAAAGGTTTTCTTTGTTGGATCTTTTATTGCATTTTTTTAACAATATATATATATTTTTTGAATGGTACCTAAAAGGTACTGGAAGAGGCCACAGGAACCCTGTGAAGTAGATGGAGTTCCTTAGGAAAATTCAAGACAAATTCTTCTTTTGAAAGAGGCCTCTTGTACAACTTCAATCGATAATCGTTGACAACTAAAGCCATGTGATTGGAGTCCACCATGTGAAGCTTGATTGCCCCATTTTCATAGACTGTCTCAATTTCTTAGGGCCTGAGCAACCAGGTGTGGAACTTCCTCTTAAAATCTTGGAAATGAGAGTCATACAAGAGTGCCCAATCACTTGGTTGAAATGATCATTTTTAGATGAAGTGATCATAACAGAGAGTATGTTGTTTCTGAACAATTCCTACGTGGAAGAGCACTTGTTGGTGAAGTTCATCTAATGAGTGAAGTTGTGCCATCCGTTCTTTTTGTGCATTAGTCAAGTTCATACCCAGATGAACTACAGTGTGAATATATTTACCTTAAACTCAATGGGAAGAACAACTCTCTTACTATAGACAAGATCATAAGGTGTCAAAATAGTGTTAGTTTTTCACATAGTACGGTAGGCCCACATGGCTTCAGGAAGTCATGCGGCCAAGTCTTTTTTATGGAGGGCAACTATCTTAGTAAGAATATTCTCAAGTTCTCAATTAGTGACTTCAACCTAGACATTAGCTTGTGGATGGTAAGGTGAAGACTTGTGATGTCAAATCTCATATTCACAAACCAAAGTAAAAATGAGGCCAAACGTAAATTGTAGACCTTAATCTATAACTATCTCATGCTGAACACCGAATCAAGTAAAAATCTCAAAATAGAGATATTGAACTACCTTGGTGTCTCTCGCATGCTTCAAAGCAACAACTTCAACCCACTTGGTTACATAATATGTATACACAAGGATGTATCCTTGTTTTGAGACGGTGGGTTGACAAGTCGAACAAATTCAAGTCCCCATTTTTTAAAATGGCTCAATGGACAACTGAGGATGCAACAGAATTTCATTGAGCATGTGGGGTAGCCCATACACTAAAATTTATCATAGTGTTTAACATAATGTTTACAATCCTTGTGGAGTGTAGGACAATAGTAGCCTATAGTTAAGAGCTTCTAAGCAGTCCTTTGAGTGGGAAAATGTCCTCTTTAGGGTTCTATGTGGCATGCGCGAAGTATGTCAAAGACATCATCCTCGGGCACACATTGACACATGATATTATCAAGGCCACGATGGAAGATCAATCCATTGAACCATGTATAATCACCATTGAGTCCAACCAGCTTTCAGTGTTCCCTTGGAGAGAAATGAGGTGGGAACTTGTATGTAACCATGTAGTTTTTCATGTCAGCATACCATGGGATCTTTGCTGATATAACAAAGAGATGTTCATTTGGAAAGTTATCATCAACTAGAACTGGTTCATCATCTTTCTATTGCAACCTAGACAAAAAATCTACAACCAAATTCTCACGACTAGGCTTATCAAGTATAGTATGTCAAATTCTTGAAGCAAAAATAACCATCTAATAACTCTACTAGTTAGGTTTATTCATTAGAAATTGAATTGTAAAATGATCAGTATGAACAAACACTTTATATCCGATAATATAATGACAAAACTTATTGATTGCATAAACAACAACTAAAAACTCATTTTTAGTTACTGTATAATTTACCTCAGCGTCTGTGAAATTATTGCTAATGTAGTAAATGGAGTAGAAGAGATTATCTTCTTTCTATTTAAGGACAACCCCAATGGAGCAATCTGAGGCATCAGTGTGAATGTGAAAAAGCAGTTCCCAGTTTGGACCTTTGAGTACTAGTGTGGTTACAAGCTTGTTCTTAATGGTTTCAAATGCTTCTTGGTATTCTGGTGTCCAAGAGAAAATGATATCTTTTTCTAACAAAGAAAACAAAGGGGAGGAAATCTTACTAAAATTTTGGATAAACCTCCTATAGTACCTTGTATGGCCTAGAAAACTATGCACATCCTTTTGGATAGTGGGTGTAGGCTAGTCCTAAATGATCTGCACCTTTTTGAGATTGACTTGAATACCCTTAGAAGAAATATAATGTCCAAGTACTATCCCCTATGTCATAAGCATATGGCAGTTTTCATGACTTAATGATAAATTAGTGTCTATACAACATCTAAGTACTTTTTCTAAAAAAAATTTAGCTTCTTCATAAGTATTGCCATGGATAGTAAAATTGTCCATATATACCTCAACAGAATCATTTACAAGATCCCAAAAAATCCTTAAAACTTCCCTTTGAAAAGTGGTTGGGGCATTCCATAAACCAAACGGAAAAAATTTATAGGAAAAATTGCCCCAAGGACAAGTGAAAGTAGTCTTTTCCTGGTCCTCAAGCGCTATGCGAATCTAGTTGTAGCCATTGACCTATCCATAAGAGAGAAGATCTTTTTACCTACAAGAGTGTCCAACACTTGATCAATAAATGTTAATGGGAAGTGATCCTTTTTAGTAGCTTTATTAAGTGCTCTATAATCAACACAAATTATCCACTTACTATTTTTCTTGGGAACCACAACTAGAGGAGAGACCCACTGACTATCTGAAATAGGATATATAAAACCAACATTTAACAATTTTTGTAACTCCTCTTTAACTATTTCATGCAAGACGAGGTTGAGTTGTCGTTGTGGTTTCCTAGCTGGACGCCTACCTTCTTCAATGTAAATATGGTGGGTGTAGGTGTCAGTATGTATGCCACACATATCTTGGTATTCCTGGGCAAATGCATCTTTATTAGTTCTAAGTGTGGTAACAAGATCTTGGATTTGATCAGTTGCTAAATGTGGATTAATATTAAGTGTACGATCAAGAAAAGTTATTATGGTTTCTGATTGTGCAAGTGAGTTAATGGCTAGTACTTGGGAGGTGGATGGCATATCACTAGAATTTCCAAAAGATAAAAATGGATTGTACAGACAATTATGAGGTAGAAACTAATGTAATGTGACAAAAAGTTGAATAGATCATGACCTACCTACCATTGGAAAGTTTCCAAAAGGACAAGGAGTATTTATATCTGAATGAAGAACCATGCTTTCAAAAGATTCATTAGATGCATATCTATTCTAAAGAAAATTAATAAGAATATTATCCTCGGTAGGTTCTTCCATATCTAAAGCTTGATCAATTGTCAATATGGGCAATGACTCATCCAAGTCGCTATCAACTCATACTAGATCCTCTATTTCCAACAAGGGTTGTGTTGGTGGGTATAAAGTCACCTATTTTGTGCGCTCATCATTAGAAATGACCATGTTTCCCAACTGACAATCGATGGATGCATCTGCAGTCGCTAACCAAGGTTGTCCCAAAATTAAGGGGCATCCCCCCAGCTTTATCTTTGGCTGCAAAACCATAAAGTTAGTTGGGTATTCTCACAAATCAATAGAAAAGACTTCATCTTCAATCATACCCTCCAGTTTGACCAAAGATCACTCTGCCATTTGGAGAATTGTCTCTCTAGTGACAATCTTTCCTTTGTTTCATTTGTCATAACATTAATTGTCATGCCCAAATTAACAAGGGTGTTAGGAATGCTAACTTTACCAATAGATACGTTGATGACAGGACTCCCTGGATCTCAGTACTTAAGAATTATTATGTTCCCAAGCATAAGGTTTGCCAACTGTCCAATAACTTGGATGGTCTTCAAGTATTGCTTCTTCTTTTGCTTCTAGGTACATAGATCCTAAACTATTTTTGTGTATACAAGAATGTCCTTGATTTCTTCCAATAAAGGAATCTTAATGTTAACATTGTGTAACTCATTAACAAAATAAAATTCAGGTTGAGAGACTTCCCTTTGTATTGGTTCATACTGAAATCGATCGAGAAAGGGAGGTTCTTTCACTGGCTCTACTTCAGGTTCTTCATTCATCTCAGTGATGGTGGACCTTTGAAGAGCCTTCCTCGATCTTAATTGAACTCCATCTAATTCTATTGTATTTATAGGATAAGTTGAGTAACCTATTTCCTCATTATTATACACGAGTTGTGTTGCCTTATTATTGGGATTTGGGTTTGGTTGGGTTGGCACTGGTGTAGGCTTTGGTGGTTGTGTTGGATTGGTTGGTTGAGTAGATGATGATGGTATACCTAATTCTTCTATAGACCTTGTAGGGGGTTCAAACGATTTGGATCACCAAAGGCTTCACAAAAACTTCTACACAAAATTCAATAATGAAGAATTTATGCACACATCCTCTTTTGAATGATGCACAAAGCCTCCACTACAACACGACACAATTTGTTGATGGGCCTTGCAGTGATGCGGGTGATTCACTGCATCATTGCAAAGCCCAACAACAAACCATGCAGTTTGTTCCACTGCAACAACACACGATTTGTTGTTGGGCCTTGCCATGATATGGGTGATATCACATTTCTTTGAGGAATTTTTTAAGATAATTCACTTGCATTGTCTATGATTCCACATTTTCATTCAATTTAGGTTACCAACAATCTATTTGCATGAATTTGTCCTTAATAGACTGCAACAACGTCATGAGCATAGGGTTGTTGTAGAAATTAGACTGAAAGGAAAAGTCTTAAGAAACAAAAATTGGAAATTATTTGTTGGTATCATGGAAGAATGAGAGCATGATCCAAAGGAATTTTAAAGAATCCATTTGTTTAAATTTGGAGGAATTTTATAGAACAATTTTTTTGGTGGTTTCTGGCGAAGGGGTGAACTTGTTGGAGAAATTGGTAATGCCTCTAACCAAACAAAAGAATGATTTTTAAAGAGGTTCTCATCTAGAATGTGAATCCATTGATATAATTCAAACCCATATTAGATTTTCAAGTTTTCTAAACGTTTTTTTCTATTTTAGGAATTTTTATGGCATCATAGCTGCTCACAATCCATTTTGACTTAAAAATAATCAAGTGTGATGAAAAACCATCCTTCCCAAATCTGTGATCAATAGCAAGTCTCTATGTTTTGTGATAGTAAGAATTAGCCCAAATGTTTGACAAAATGTCTATTTATATGAAGTTGTGATTTGTAGATTATTTTGAATGTTTAGAGTTAATTTTGATAAATTGAGTCTTCTAGAGCTTCTACCCTCTCATTAAATGAAACTTGATCAGTCATATACTCTATCTCCTTGCTTGATCTAGTTTTGAAGATGAAGTGTGAGCTTTTTATTAAAAATTTCCTTTAAAATATGGAAAAGACATTCATCAAGCTGACAATGGAGGACAATCTCTTCATAAAAGATAGTTAAGTATTCAAGACAATGACCTCCTTGATAGTAATTCATAACTCCACGGTGACCTTGAAGGTAGTGTTGATTGCTATACAATGACCCCTATGAAAGATATAGAACATGAAGATAAGAGGGGGAGTCCAAGAAGGTAAATGCAAGGACAATGATAGTCCTATGACAATGAAAACAAAGATAGTCATTAATGATTGTGATAAATATATTAATAACCATGATTTAGGATTTTTAATGTATCCTTAACATAGAATTTATGACTAAGATTTTAAATGATTGCAGAAATTCTTGAAGGACACTGATCTTGTTGATAGTCCTTGTGAATGAAATGAAGAATGTTGTATTGTTGTAGTCTTAATTATTGTACTATGACCTTGGATGAAGGCCTTAAGATAGTGGTTTAGTAATTTGATTTATGTATTTGAAAGTGTGCTAAATGAAGTCTTAATGACTGTGACTATGCTTTGCAATGAAGCTAAAGACCCTATGTTTTTTCCACATTAAGTGTAATGGTTTATCCTCAATGAAGTCTTGTGACTATTCTAGTTCTCAATGAGTGTTATGATTATGGTTTGTCCATTTAACGAAGGCCAAAGTTTTAAAGAGGAAAGTATAGATAAAGGACATCATTTATACATGTAAGGATAGTCATTTCATACCAGTAACTATGATTATAGTGTGACCTAAGGGAAGTATTTATGGTTGTACTATGGATCCTAATGAAAGACATTCATTAGGAAAATTAAAAAATTAGTCACAAATACCTTATGAGGACATTTAACCTAAGGGTGACCTGGGATAATAAACTATCAATGATTAAGGCATGAGAGACAATCAAGGGGTATTTTGTCAAATGTTAGTGAAATAGAGGAAAACCAATACTAATTGAGGATAGTCATATTATCATCATTACAATAGGAAATCCCAATATGAGGAGAAAATTTTTCATTGTATTATTTCATAGTCAAAGATTCAAGGGATGATAATAACCAAAGAGGCTAGGGTTATAGTGAAAAGGGCATATGCTAGTCTACAACAAATGACAATAAGGACAAATGATAAGGGGAGTCATATGTCAAATTTTATAAGACTTTCATAAGCATAAATAGATATATGTCTTGGAGGTTGTTGATAGTGTACAAGACCTCAAGAGAGCTTCAAATTGGATAGTCGCTTCATTGATGATAGTGATAGAACTATCAAGGAAGAAAGAAGATTCAAAGGATAGTTTTATAGTATAGTGGTATGCAAGGATTTAATAGTAGTCCATGGATTTATTTTAGACACTAACTGCATGAAAGTGGTTGAAGATAACAATGCATAGAATAGTGAAACCATGAGGATTAAGGCAGATATGGAATGGAGATTTGAGATGAAAGGCTTCTAAGAAAGGTTATTTATTACAAAGGGTAGACTTCAAGGGTAACAAAGCATTAAAGGTGAGAAGATAGTCACTTCATCATAGATGAAAATACAAGGTTAAATTTAAGGATAGTCAAATGATACAGGGAAGTAATTGAAGTGTACTTACCTTCACATCAAACTTAAGACAATCATGAAAAAGGTTAGTTTTAGGCTTTAAAATGACAGTCCTTTGTGCCTTTGCATCACAAAATGATAGTTTTCAATTGTAAAGAAGAAACGGTCATCAAAGACAAATCTATAATAAAAAATAATAATATATGAAAGGGTTTGAGATTAAAAGGAAAGTGAAAACGATGAGTTCAAATCCAAAATATATGATGCATTATTTCAAATACTAATGAATTCTCTTTCACCCATCACTTTAAATAATATAGTTATCTAAGTTCATGTAGTTTCAAGCATTATTTTAGATTTATGCATGCAAAATTACCAAAACTAGCTAACATTGTTTTATAACACCATTAATGAATAAAGGTTACCTAAGTGAAAGTTGTTTGAGGATGAGAATAGCGAGGTTTCGAGGTCGAAGGTCCACCAACAAACTATTTGAAATCCAAAGGGCATTATGAGAAAATCATTCATATAACATTCAACTATTCACATGCAATAATTATTTCTTTAATACTAGTTGAATACCTGTGGACTCAACCATATAAACATATTGGGGTCTATAAGAATGGTGCATGTATCATCAACACTCAAACCCTAAATTTTCATCATATTCATTCTACTAATTTAGTTATTCTTACATTTCAAAATAGAATTTAATAAACAAAATTAAATGGACTTGTTGAATTTAACTTGAGTATCAATGTTGAATATTTCATATAGAAAGGCATCTATCATAAACCTCTGCTTTGTATCTCATGTATGTTGTGTAGCTGCATCCTGAGCACTCTCACCATCATACATGCAAAAAACACCGCAAGAGTGACAATGGTGGACTAGAACTCTAGGCCTAGAAGTCACAACCACAGCAGGCTCTACTAGAGGTCTCGTACACTATACAATGCTCTGAGTGATCAAGCTAATGGAGTCCAATGTGTCGACCTCAATTTTTTCCTTCACAATGGAAGGAATGGTGACATGCTCCACCATGGGTTTGGTCAAGGGTCTTGGTGCCAACTATGGATTACATCATGCACCCAATCTATCATGTGTGGAGCCCCCACCTCTACCCTGAAAGTCTAAATAGTCAAAATAATTTGGCACCTTATTGAGGAAAAATTCACAATAGAGTTTCCTTAAAAAATACTATGGTACCTAATAGTTATTTCATGGAGGTTGGTCAACAAACTTCCACCACTCCTCCCAAAACTTATTTTCACTTAATTCATGGTGGCACCAATGGATGGGGAATCTCCTGCATGCATGTGATAAAGGTACATTGGTTCTTGGGTCTGTTAAAAGGGCACACAAGTCAGATTTGCTAATTTTTTCTTTCTTCACTTGTGCATAGGAAATTCCACTTGCATAAAATTATTTGAATTCCTCCCTCTTATTCAACCAAAAATTAATTTGTTCACTCATTGCTCCTACATGAGATACAATCAACTTTAGCGATTCAACAAGGTGTCTCCTATAAGGTTGGGTTGCGACATGTTCGTTTAATCTTGCAATCAATTGTTCAAGCTCTCTTTTGTTCTTTTCAATTTGATTTAAAATATTTTCTTGAGTTCTTATAGGATGTTAAGGAATTGAGGAAGGGGTTTGATGTTCTTGTTTGGAAGGGTTTTTGTGAGGAGGTGATTGTGAATTATCAATATTTGAAGGTGGGGATTGACTTTCTAAAAATTAAAATAAAGTTTAATAAAAAAACCAATTTTGATTTACAATTTAAATCAAATTTGAAACCAAAACACCATAAATACATACCTCTTCCACATATATGACATCTTGGTGTCATCCTAATGAAGAATCATGTGCTGGGAGTGAAATAAATGAAGAAATTTTGGCAAGTGTGAGTTGCAAAGGTGAAAAATGCCAAACCAAGTCACGACCTCAACAAAAAATGAGGTAATTTGCTATTATGTTTTTAACCTACTTTCATATTTGGCGAGCGCCAAATTTGGTGCTCTAAATTTGGCTGCACAAAAAGGCCTATTCCATGATATTTTACAATGTGGAAACTTTTTTGTTTCACGGATTGGTGCACACAACCCATAGCATCACCATTCCATATTTTCCAATCATTTTCTTCTCATTGTTGTAGCTAGTGCACAAGTCCTCATGTTTCTGCCTCAACTCATTTCTTTCCTTCACTATAGAATCAAGTTTATTTTGTATCTCCATAGTTGTTCAAAATAAAAATGAAATTGAAAAATGTCTCAAAACAAATACCTTGCCATCTAGCTAATTGCTTAGAGCCATGTACAAAATAGGGATTGTCTTTACTCATAAAAATAATTTATAATACATTTGTTAGTTGGGTGTTCAAATTGAGTTCAACATTGAAATTTTCCAATTATTCATTATTGCCAACAATCATATGTATTTTGAGACAATATTACCTTGGTGGGGTTTTTTAATCCAATTTCCAACAATATTGAAAATATACAATAGGGATCTTGGACTATGTCTTAAGTTATATGAATCTAATTATGATGATTCGTCAATAGTCACCATAGATAACCTATCTATTTTTTTAGTAATGATCTTTTATAGAAAATTGGTTAAAAACCATCCTTGTGTTTTCTAGGGCATTCTTTGGAATCAGGAAAATAAAAGGAATTATGGATCTTAAAAATGGTCTAGATAGTTGGATCTGTTCAATCCAAAATAATCAGCTAAATTTTGAACCAATATTATTCTGATGAGGTGTTTTTTAATCCTTTTTGCAAATAATTTTGAAATGTTACACGGTGTGGATTTCAAACTATTTCTCAATGTTGTATGAATCTAATTCAAAAAAATTCAAGAATATTAATGATATACACCATGTCTTTCATTTTAGTAATGTTCTTGTACAGAATATTGGTCTAAAACCATCTATAGATTTGAGATCATTAATAGATGAAATTTTGTTAGTTCCTTATCTTGGTTGTTGCATGAGATAATACTATCTTTGTTAAAGTTGTCAACAATTTTCATTTACCACTACTATATAACCTCTCTATTTTTTGTTTAGTTATTAATAACTTCAAATTTCATAATAGTATTTTATTTTGTCTTTGGTGCTCTTTATACTAGTTTTCTTTTATTTTATACCTAACATATACACTTCTATTAGAGAATATAGAAAGAGAAGAGAAAGTGAGGTCTATCATAACATTATTGCCACACCACCATTAGTCTCTAGCATCTAAGATCATTGATTCCTTAGTATGAAGATTATTTATTTTAGTTATTTCAATTAGAATAGCTTGGTAGTTTTAGAGTAGAATAATTCATGTTTTATTTATTTATTTTTATATCCCTAGAGTAAAAGAATGAAGAATCAAGTTTGTCAATTTTTTGGCTATGTATTGTATTTTTATTAAGAAAAAGATTAGTTTAAGTAGAAAATTTGAATGAGGAAAAGAACTATATTTTTATATTATTTTTTAAGAATAATTTAAAATATATATTTTGAGTTGAACAACAACACACATTTTAGAAAGCCTCATGATTATGCACTTCAATTGCATGGAGGTGGGCTAAGAAACATTCACACTCCCTTATTCCAAGTTTGACAAGATTGATGATGGACTTTGGAAGAGATATGTTTATATCGGAGTTGTGTAGCGAAGTGGTAGAACAATGATTCTAAGGTTGATATGGGTCCCTAGCATTCAATTTTGGTATGTAGGTATGGATTGCTTGGGAACAAGAAATCTCTAGGATGGGAGGACTGTAATGTCCCCAATTTGGTTGGGTCAGCCAACCCTAATTTCTATACAACATTTCATTAGAATACTGGTCAGAGGAATGTTTAAAAAAATTCAAAAGATCTTTGGTAACACTAATAAAAATTGGCATCCCTTTCTTGGAGAGTAACTCATATTTGTATACAAGGATGCAAATATAAAAAATAAAACAAGTTCTTAAAGAAATAAACCTAAAGTCTAAAATAGGGATTTGGAGGTAGGTAGTTGAAGTGGAGGAGCAAAAAATTTATTGTCTAAAATGTGGGTCAAGAAATCATATGACAAAACAATGCAAATAACCCACTAAGAAAAATAAGGAATGGAGGATAAATGACACTAGTTAAAGTGAGGATGGCACTATTAAAATAGGAAGCCCTAAAAATTAGGAGAGAATGTCGATCATTTTGAAAGATCATAAAGCAATGAGAAAAATGAAAAGTGACCTTGAGCAAGAGAATGAAGCAAGGAAGGAAGAAAAAAAATTATACCTAACCTCAAGCAGAATTAAGAAGATAACCAAAAAAGTATCTTTGAAAGTGACAATGAATAGGAGTGCGATGAGTTAGACATAATATATACAATAAACATTTCTCATACAATAGCTAGAATGCTAGAACAAGTTAAAAAATAAAAGAAAAAGAAAGGTAAAAAGTCAAATAAGCAAAGGCAATAAGATTTTTCTCAGGAGAAGGGCATCAAAAGCATCAAAAAATTCTTACAAGGAAGAAAGGGAGGAGAGAATTCCCTCAACAAGGAGCCATGAACATAACAACATGGAACGTTAGGGGCTTAAACACCCCTAATAAAAGGTTCTTAATTAAGTGCCAGATAGAAATATCATAGGCTAATATAATACTATTGCAAGAAACTAAGATAGAAGTAAAAACCCAAATCTTATTTCTCAAAGGATGGGAGGAATCACTCTCAAAATCATTTGCTATAGTAGGTGGGATGGGAACTATATGGCAAACTACCAAAGTAACAATGCATATAATTGAGAAATAAGTAAAATGGATGATGTGTGAAGCCTCAATCCTAAAGCGCAAACTCAAATTCATCCTCTTTAATATATATGGCCCAACAAGAAATCAAGACAAGGAAAAATTATGGGTTACACTAAGCTAGAAATTATCCAAGGTAGCAAGCCATTTGATAATATTGGGTGGTGATTTTAATGTTTTACTTAGGAAAGAGGAGAAATTTGGAGGATATAGAAAAGTCTCATCATTAATGAATGAATTTGGATGGTTCTTAACTACCAACAACCTCATAGATGCTCAATCAAAGAATGGATTATATACATGGTTAAATAGGAGGGATGGAATGTGTTGTATAAGAGAAAAACTTGATAGATTTGTATTTTCACAGAACTGGTTGGAAAAAAACTACAAGTTGAAAGCAACTATTCTTCCTCTAGTTGGCTCGAATCATCTTCCAATCAAAATCACAATTACTGTTAGGGTAAAGGTCTTAACTTAATTATGTTGATTAAGTTACCTTTATTCCCTTCTTAAGATTTCACGTTAGTTTGCATAAAGTGACATTTAATAATTATATTAATTATTAAATGTTATCCTATTAGGGCTTCTATTAGGGCTTTTCCTATTAGGGTTTTATTAGGGTTTGCATGATCTCCTTTTTATAAGGATTGATCCCATTGTATTTCATATCAATTCATTCTCTCATTTTCTCTGATATATACATTTTCAATTTTCAGAGAACCCTTGCTTGTTTGTCTCCATCTCTTCTTTTGTGACAGGTTATTTGCATGCAGGTGATCTTTGGGGTTTGTGGTGTTGTATTTTCTCAACTCCTACATGGTATCAAAGCTCCACACCTGCAGCTTCCTGTTCTTGTTTTGAAGATTTTTGGAGCTTCAAGGGTTTGGGGCTTGTTTTCTTGATCTAGGGCATACCTGCATTTTTGAAGCATTTTCAGCTCAAACGGACATCGCCATTGCGTCCGTAGCAGTCCAAAACCCCTAAATCAACTGTCCATTCGTCCATTTTGGACAAAGTCGAAATTTGAGGCAAATTTTTTTTACCTGGGCGGCTGTACGGCCCACTCAGGGCCGGGTACGATTTTGCAGAATAAAAAATTATTTAATTTTTCATATTTTGCATATTTATTCTTTTCGGGCTATTTGCAGATATTATTGTTTGTGTGACAATAATTTAAATATGGGGGGCTTTTCTTTGGTTTCGCCTTGGAAGGAATCTTCCATTCTCAGTTGATCAGTGTTTCAGACTATTGGTTCTTGTGCCATTTGTATCTTTGTTCTAGGTGTTTTCCTTTGTTTGCCATCTGATTTGAGTAGTGTCGTATGGGCACTTATGTAGATTATTGTCTTCTTGTTCTTGATCATCCTATCTTCAGCGGAGGTTCTTCAACACCATAGCAGTCATCTTTCGACAGTTGTTTGTAGCTTCTTCTACTTCAGTGATGTTCTTCTTCTTGGCTTTCTTCTTCTCTTTTTGGAGTAGAGCTTTTTCCCATGAGGTTTTCTCTATTTCTCCATTTTACAGAGATTTGGTTGTATTTGGGTACCTGATCTGGCCTAGTTGCCGGACCCATGTTTGCCTTCTTGCATTGTAGTTACCTTTGCTTTTCTGCATTTGTTTGTAGCTGCACTATTGCTCATCTTAAGGGGGGGTGTTAGGGTAAAGGTCTTAACTTAATTATGTTGATTAAGTTACCTTTATTCCCTTCTTAAGATTTCACGTTAGTTTGCATAAAGTGACATTTAATAATTATATTAATTATTAAATGTTATCCTATTAGGGCTTCTATCAGGGTTTTTCCTATTAGGGTTTTATTAGGGTTTGCATGATCTCCTTTTTATAAGGATTGATCCCATTGTATTTCATATCAATTCATTCTCTCATTCTCTCTTATATATACATTTTCAGTTTTCAGAGAACCCTTGCTTGTTTGTCTCCATCTCTTCTTTTGTGACAGGTTATTTGCATGCAGGTGATCTTCAGGGTTTGTGGTGTTGTATTTTCTCAACTCCTACAATTACATCATAAAAAACTATCAATGAAGCTACTTCAAAGTGGAAAAGATGTGGTTTAGAAATGATGAACTAGTAGACCTAATTGAATGTTGGTGGAACTAAGCACCAAAATGTGTACAGACAGAAAGCTTCATTTTCACAAATAAACTACAGTACATCAAAAGTAAATTACAGGAATAGAACAAGATAGTCTTCAAAAATATATTTGTTGAAAGAGAAAGACTAAAAGAAGAGCTGTCAGATTTGAATAAAAAAGGTAATGAAAGATGAAATGTTCTAGGAAGACTAAAAGAAGGAAAAGAGAATTATGGAAGAATAAAGTATGGAATGCACTAACAATAAATCGAATACAAAGATGACTGAAGATAAGTAGAGCTGATAAATGAGCTTAATGAGCATTCAACCATGGACATGAAGAACTGTGCACTAAGCTAAGACATTAAATAACTAATTTGGAAGACAAATTGAAACAAGAATTTTGATTAAGAAACATGAAGAATTGCACACTTTAATGAAATAAGAGAATTGGAAAATAAGGTAAAATAATACAATGATGAGACTAAAGAATTGAAGGAAAATATATGTGAAATATGCTACAAAAGATGGATGTTGGGCTCCCAACAACGCTTGAGGGAGGGTATTTTCCTATATATAGTAGGAGAGATATAATAGGCTATAGAAGATGAAAGATGGGCTACTAAAACTATATGGTGGACTATCTTTCCTCTCTAAGAGGAAAGGTACAACATATTCTTAATTTTTGTGCCCAAAGCACCACAGTCAAGCTAAAAAATGCCAATTTCAAAACACGTAAAATAGGCTAGTGATTTCTAGGCCTAAATCACTAAAACTATGCTACACAATGTCAAATTTCATGTTGAAAGCAATTGAAACAGACTATGTAAACTTGATTTTCAAGTTTTAAGATTCATATATTTTTAGTCATTTGAAGATACCTTCAATTAGACTAATACCATTATTTCCTATTGAATGTTAAAAGAAGAGTAATATAAAACTAATAATATTTTTTCTACAACACCAAAAAATAAAAAACACATAGTCAACAGTTTTTACAATTCAAAACTAACCCAAATATAACCTAATCATTTTTTTCAGGTCTAATTTTGAAACATTTTCGAGGCCAAAATCTTTCATCTAGGCCCTCAAAATTAGTTTTTATTATTTTTATCGTGCTTTTAGAAAGTTGTCTTTAGTAACTTCGAACTCATGTTTCCAATTTGAATTGTAAGTTAACAATTCATCTTACCTTAGTGTTATAATTTTTTAATGAAAAATCTAAGCTCAAAGGTATATGCATGGGAATTACCAAAAATGACAAAATAGGGCAAATGTTAGAAACTATAAAAAATGGTATTTTTTGGTTTTTTTTCAATTTTTAGAATTAAAGGATTCTCTTTCATTGTAGTAGTGGGGATGAATAATAGAAGTATTTAATTTGAAAACAAATTTCAACTTTTTGGATCTTATTAATCAATAATGGCTCAATTTTGTTGAATGTTTCTTTGGTTTCATCAGTTTAAAATATTATCCATACAATATAATTAGTTTATTTATTTATTAAAAAATGAAATTTGAAACTCAATAAGTAATAATCAATTTTAAAATCATACTTTTTTCAAATGAATAAAACTATTTACCATTCTTTAAAGTAAACAAGTTTCACATAGTGGGGAGTACTTGTCTATCTAGCATTATAGCAATTGTACTTGTTGGTTAGTCGATAAAATATTTATCAAATATCAATTTAGGAGCAAGTCAGAAAATAGTTTGAAATAATATATTATTGTAAGTCATATGTATTATAGCCACATAGATTTTTGTATCATAACAAATATGATTAGAATTTTGGTTTGAGTTAGAATTAGAATTTAGCTAGGGATTAGGGTTGGAATTAGGATAAAGGTTAGGGTTATAATGAGGGAACTAGGCTTAGGATTCAATTAGGGTTCTTGTTAAATGATTCATTTAAGGTTAGAGTTCAATTTGGGTTTAGGTCAGGTGAGGTTTAGATTCAATTAAGGCTAGGTTTATAGTTCAATCAGGGTTAGGGTTAGGATTCAATTAGGGTTATGGTTTAATAAGGGTTAGGATTCTAAGATAAAGCTTGAGGTCACAATTAAGTTTAGGGTTAGGGTTAGGGTTAGAGAACTAGGGTAAGGGGTCAATTAGGTTTAGGGTTTAATTAAGGCTATGGTTCAATTAGGGTTAGGGTTCAAATATGAGTTTAAGGTTAGGGTTGATGTTGGCATTAAGGTTAGGGTTAGAGCTAGTGTTTCAACCAGGGTTAGGGTTAGAGTAAGTGTTCAACTAGGGTTAGGGTAATGATATGTTTTGGGTTCATTCAGGGTTAAATTAGGGGTAGGATTAAGGTTAAGTTAGGGCTAGGATTAAATTAGAGTTTAATTAGGGTTAAGCTTATAGGATAAATCTTAGGGTCAAGATTAGGATTAGCGTGTGTTAGGGTTTAGGGTTAGATTTAGGGTTCAATTAGGGATGTGGTTAGGGTTAAGGTTAAATTAGGTTAGCTTAGGGTTCGATTAGGGTTAGGGTTCAATTAAGGTTATAGTTAGAACCAAAATTCCCATTAGAATTAGGGTTCGTGTTAGAATTTGGATTATGAATAGGGTTAGAATTAGAACTAGAATCATGGTTAGGTTTCAATTAATGTTAGTGTTCAATTACTATTAGTGTTACAATGTATTTAGGGTTAGAGTTCAATTAGGGTTCAAGTAGGGTCAGGGTTATGGTTTCATTAGGGTTAGGGTCAAGGTTATGGTTTAATTATGGCTAGGGTTAAGGTTAGGTTAGTATTAGGGTTATGATTTGAACTTTGGGTAGGGTTAGGTTTAGAATTAGGTTAGGATCAATATTCAATTAGGGTTAGGTTTGGGGTAGGAGTTAGGGTTCTAGGATAAAGTTGGGGGTCAAGGTCAAGGCTAGGGTTAGACCGGTTGAAAATGGTTTAACTTGATTATTTGATGTTTGAGTCTCAATAATCAACTATAGTATTTACAAATACCTTTTCCCTAAATATGTTGAATCATAACAATCATGTTCTCCTTAGTCTAACCATTAGATAAACCAATTAAACAACCATGGGAAAATGATTGTGGATAAAAATAAAGTGTGGCAATGAGCCTACGATGATGTGTGCTAATATATGATGTGATAATGGTACTATATTTCTTGGAATTTCCTTTTATCATTCCTTTATCTATAGATTCCTAATAGATATTGTATGGTTCAAATGATCGACTAAATATCTTTAAATATAAAAAAACAAATAAATCAATATAAAAGGTGTGCTAGGTCAATTCACAATTGCTTGTGGTAGAAAAGGTATGAATTTTAATTTAGATTATAAAAAATTGAGGTTCAAATCCATAACTATATAAATGACCCTAGTAAATTCTACATCTACTAATTGATCTAAAATGATGGATAGGGAAGATTAGGATTGAGACCAATTTCAATGAATGAACTTGATAAATGGATCAAGAAAAAAGCGAGGCTATGAAATAAATTCATGTAAGAATATACCACTTATAGAATTAATGTTGTGTTAAAGACATCATAATTGAAGACTCATATTATTGGTCATAAGTAAGTAATTTTCCCCAAATTATATATAATAAGTACTGAGTTTCTGAACATTAATTACCCTTCCACTAACTTAATCAAGGCTACTTAAATGAGAGAACACAAGTGTCCAATGGAATAAATAAGGGTCAAATATCATAATATCAAATTTTATTTTAAGAAATTAAGTACAATAAAATGATGTGCATAGAACTAGAATTTAAGAAGGAACATTTGTAAGGATGAAGGCTTACAAATTTGATTAACCATACAATAGAAAATAAATCATCTTAGAGTGTATATTTTGTTTTTATATTTTTTGCAAGTTAATTTTAGTGAAAAATATTTATTTTAATCCTTGAATAATGTTTGCAATATAAAATTAATATTGATTTGTGGTGCATGTAAGGAATCTAGGGATGCATACATATCATATGGGTTAGACATTCTATGGGAAATTTTTTATGGTGTACATGTAATATGGGGATAAATATTTAATAATGGAAAAATTTAGTACCAAAAGGAAAAACTTAACACCAAAAGTGAGGGGGACACAAATTTTTAAGTTTACAGTATTAGGCACACATTTTTTGTAATACAATTGTACAATATTTGCCTCTTGAACACTACAATAATTTTTTCGTTTCACATAAACTAACAACTTAATCAACCAAGCATCTATGATTTAAAATAATAGTGTTGATTTCAAAAGTTCTTCATTCAGCATGGTGATGGAAAATAAACATCACCAATTATATGCTTATACTCAAAAGTGCTAAGCTCCTATAATTAGTAGAATCCCTAGAACTAGGCCTAAACCTCAAGGTTCATGATGAACCTACCTACACATCCCCTTGTGGTAAATTAGAGGCTTCATAGTTCACCCAACAATATTAGAGGAAGTTCATTCTCTCCTCTTGTATGATATATCTAATCTCACCTCTAAACCATGACTATGCATTAAGCATAAGCTATGAACTTAGTAAATTATAATATAATGATAATAATCTTTCCATCAAATGTTGGTTTTATACCAAAAATTACTAATCCATAATGTATAAATATACAAAAATACATAGGGGCTAAATATCATATCATAATTCCAAAGATCACACACACAGTGACTATATCTGGCATACATCACATATACACTAGGTGACTAGCTCATATGCACATCACATTATAAAAATGACTAGCTCATATGCACATCACATTATAAAAATGACTAGCTCATACAGACATCATATGTACATCACACTAGTAGAACCATGATTGGCTCATACACACATCACAAGTATTCATGTGTGAACTAGGTGAATCTTAGCTAATCCATAAAAGTAGCAGGTAGATATCAATCATTAGCACAACCCAATAATTGGTTGTCACTGCTCAAACACCTTAGAAGTTCACACTTGGGTGGGTCATACATAACATTTCTTTTAATAATGATCAAGTGAGCTAGATAAATATATCACAATCAATAAAGCCATGGGCCTATATATAGAGACCTCTAGATATGGAGTTAGATTTCACAATGAGTTAGATATGGGGTTAGATATCAATGAAGAACTCTTTGAGGTCTTCCACCAGTTTCTTGTGTGGAGTCATCTTGTTGTATTTTGTTTGGTACTCATTTTTCACTGGATTGATATTAGCTAAGAGTCTCCATAAAATTTAAGAAACATGACCTACCATTGTACCGCTATTTTGAGTCTGATCACAAGGGCTTCATATTCAACAATGTTGTTAGTGCAAGGGAAAGATAACCGGTAGGATTTAGGAATACAATCCTATTGCAGTGTGATGAATAAAACACCTACTCCTAATCAATTTTGTGTATATGACCCATAAAAATTAACCTTCCAATGATCTGCGGCACTGAGGTTGAACATGGATTCATCTGAGAATTTTGATATAAGTGGGTTCTTTGAATAGATGGGCACTTCTAGTAATTGTGTAGAATTATAAGGATACATTTTGTTTTATGGTAGATATTGATCAATGCATGATGGAAGTTGTTCATCCAAAAACATTTTGGATCATGCCTATGGGGTAGGAAGTTGAAGAGAACATTTTGGATATGTATGGACAACACTTACTAAGTAAACCTTTGGATCTGACAGAAGAGAGGTTCGGTACCTATGCAAAAAAGGACATACATGTGCACAATGAAATTAGGAAACCTGTGATAACCAAAAGAGTTAAAAAGGAAGTTGAAATCCTTGCAGAAAGTTTGGGAATATCCATAGAAAAATTAAAGGAAGCTAGAAAGAAAAGGGAAGAAGCTGAAGCAGCAAAGTAGGAAACAAAAACTCAATCAGCTAGTCCAGTAGTACCCTCTTCCAAAACTAGGTCAACAAGAAGCTTTGCACCCCCATCCGCTCCTCTAGCAAAAACAATTCCTGTGAAGACATCCGAAAAGGATGGAAAAAGAAAGAAAGATAAAAGAAAGAGAGTCTATGTAGCAGTTTCTGAGGATGAAGAGACAAAATCTGATGAAGGAGTCAAATAAATAAAGCATCAAGGTGCTAAATCAACCACAATTTCCAAAGATAAGTACTTCGGATAAGAAGTCAAAACAATGAAGAAAGCAAAAATTGACAAACCAGGTATGCCAGTGGAAGACTTTGAAAAAGCTTTGGTTAATGATGGAAATCTTAAACCACTTTGCAAATGGTATGAAAATTTTGATGAAACTGGTCAAAGAATCCTTGAAGAGGAAACAATCAAGTATTTGAACATTTTCAATAAAGTTCTCATTGAAATAATGCATAGCTTACCCAAAATCTTATATGAGACATTGGAAATGAGGAGACTTAATGATTGAACAAAAGAGGAACAGATGAGAGAAAGAATCCTAGTAGAATTGTGTCTAGTAATGTCAATGGAAGAGACGCATACACTCCTGAATAAAGACAAAAAGGAATTCAAAAGCAAGACAAGAGTGAATAAGATCATGATCGGTTTAACTGATGAAGTCATAAAAGAAACTGAGAAAATCTTGAGAAAGATTCTGCTAAATGATCGAATTGATGTTGTCACAGAAGAAGTGAATGTTGAAGGTATTGCATTTGATCCGGTGAATAAAGAGGTAAATGATAATATGGTTGAGGATACTATTCCTCCAGTTGACGATAATACAAAAATTCCTATGGAAATTTAAGCTCCGGAAAATGTATCAGTTGAGAAAGTGGAGATCCCTAAAGATAAGTCAGAACTTCATGACCGAATCTCAAACACTCATGTACTTCAGGGAATTCGTGGCTCACTCAGGTCTAGAAGATTGTCAGACTTTAAACGGGTTCTACACTTGGACTAACCGGCATAAGGACTTTACGAAAATCTCAAAAAGACTTGATAGGTTTTTAATATCTCCTAGTTGGCACAAACAATGTCTCGTAATCGAGGCACATATTTTGCCTGTATCTATCTCAGACCATTTCCCTGTCGAAATCAATTTGTGTCAAAGTATGGAACAAATTAAATCACCATTCAGATTCCTGAATATGCGGTGGCATGATGAACGTCTTCAAATCCTGCTTAAAAAATGGTGGAGTGAGGTTAAAGTGGGGGGCTCGAATAGCTTTAGATTCATAAAGAAACTGCAATTCTTAAAATCTAAGTTGAAAACATGGAATGAAAGGAATTTGATGAACATTTTCATTGAAAAGGACAGGATTGAATATGAATTAGAAGCTTTGAATGAGAAGGTGATAAAAGCTGGGATCGGGAATGAGGAATTCAAGAAAGAAAAAGAGCTTAAATCTGAGCTGGCAGAAGCGCTGAAACATGAGGAGATTTATTGGAGGGACAAATCAAGAGAGGTTTGGCTTCACGATGGGGATTCCAATTTCAAATTTTTTCATGCTTCAGTCCTAGCCCAAAGGGCCGCAAACAAAATCGAATACATCCAGTCCCAAGATGGCTCCCGAAAGTAGGGCAGTAAGGAAGTAAGCAAAGCTACGGTCAAGTTTTTTCAAAATCTCCTGGGTGCACAGGTGGGTGGAAACGCTAATCGAAGCATTTTGGATACAATGGAAAGGAGAGTAGGTAGGGAAGATAATGAAATGCTATGTCAACTGAACATTGTAGATGAAGTCAAGACCGCTCTATTCCAACTTCACCCCGGCAAGGCCCCAGGGCCGGACGGTTTCCCAACCAGTTTTTACCAGAAATGTTGGAGTTTTCTTGGAAAAGAACTTTGGCAAGTGGTGGAAGACTTCAAAAAGTCAAAAAGGTTTGTTAAAGATCTGAATAACACGGTCATAGCTCTCATCCCCAAAAAAGTTGAATGCAAATCATTTAGCGACTATAGGCCCATTTCCCTTTGCAATACAGTCTATAGAGTAATAGCCAAAGTCTTAGCAAATAGGCTGAAAAGCATTCTGGGGAAAATCATCTCACCAGAGCAAAACAGATTTGTCCCAGGGAGGGAAATTACTGATTGTATCTTACTAAATAGTGAGGTGATTCATTCCCTTAAAACTTATCATTTGGGAGGAATGGTAATCAAATTGGATGTAAGTAAGGCCTATGACAAAGTAATTTAGGATTTTTTGCTTAAAACCATGGAACGAATGGGTTTCAGCGAACATTGGTGCTCTCTGATCCAACATTGCATATCAACTGTAAAGATCTTCAGTGCTGATAAATGGTTCCTTACATGGTTTCTTTGCTTCCACCAATGGCCTTCGACAAGGAGACCCACTTTCACCAGCACTATTTGCGATCATGATTGAAACATTAGGGTCTGCCATCAGGCAGAGAGTACAACAAGGAGAGTGGACCGGGTTAACAGTTGCCCCAAATATGGAAAGAGTCACTCATTCCCAATTCGCAGATGACACCACACTATTCGGAGAGGCAAGCATTCATGAGGAAAAATGCATAAATGCAATACTAAAAGAGTACGAGGAATAGTCAGGACATAAAATGAATAAAGAAAAATATAGAATATATTTTTTTAATACCAAGTTTTCGGTTCATCAGACAATCTCCAATATTCTAGGCTACCAATCGGAAAAGCTCCCGGCTAGATTTCTTGGGATTCAAGTTATGGTAGGAACATGTAGATCCAAGCATTGGGAAGCGGTGGTAAGCAACTATAAAAACAGGGCTCTATCTTGGAAAAAAAATTGGTTAACGTTAGCTGGTCGAATAACTATGGCAAAAGTTGTATTATTGGCCATCCCAATTTTCACAATGGCATGATATGAAGCTCCTAAAAAGGTCAAGGAAGATTTTTAAAAAATCTTGAAAATATTCTTATGGGAAGGCTCCAAAGGCCAAAAAAATATACCTTTGATCGGTTGGGATTTGGCAAGGAAACCAAAAAACGAAGGGGGGATAGGTCTAAGGAAAATCAGTTTTCAAAACTTAGCACTCGGAGCCAAGCTAGTCTAGAAAATGTATAGACAACCAGACAAGTTATGGTGCCGCATTCTTCAAAACAAGTACCTAGACAATTCATCACCCTCAAGGATCTTGACAACTGACAATCTCCAGGGTGGCTCGACGATTTGGAAGTTTATTAAAAGATGTCGCCCTTTGATCACGAACCATATCTCATGGAAAATAAGAAATAGGCAGACGACCAGGTTTTGGACTGACTCCTAGAATGGATATAGAAGCCTTTCTGACTTATTCAACTTGGACCAGCATATTGAGATATTGGAAATCAAATATGGTACTGTAGTAATTAATTACATTGAGATACTGAGTGAGGTCAAAGGGGGGAGAGCAACCTGGAAAAATCTATCCCATTTACCCCTTTCTCAAAGGACTGTGGCATCAATAATGGAGGAACTAAATAGTCGCATTGTTTGCACATCCAATGAGGAGGACAATATTATCTAGTGCGGTGCGAAATCAGGAGAGTACTCTGCTATAATTGGCTACTAGCTGCAAATAGAAATTGGAGCCAGAATAGACTAGCTGGCGACCCTCTGTTGGAACCAATCTGTGCTACCCAAAGCAGGTGCCTTTTTATGGGTGGCAAGCAATCATCGGTGCCTTACCTCAGATAGGCTAAAGAAAATTGGAATTGCTGGCCCTTCCCGGTGCACAATGTGTTATTCTGTAGAGGAGGACAATGACCACCTTTTCTTATCATGCCCATTAGCAATAAAATGTTGGAACTGGCTTCAAAATTCATTCCAAATTTAGGGGCCAAGACAGGAAAAATTACGCAAATTTTTGAATTCATGGTAAATAGGCAATAAAAACTATTATTGGCATAGCTTGCGTGTTTCAGCTCCCTCAATGGTGGTATGGCACCTTTGGAAAGAACGAAATAGGCAAATTTTTAAAGGAGAAGCCCTTTGTAGTGATCATCTGATAGAAAAAATTAAGGAAGCTCTTATCGAAGTGGCCAATAATAGGACCCTAATTAGAACTAAATCAAAATTTACAAAATGAGATGAAGACATTCAAAAGGAATGGGGTAAACTTAAACATCCCAAAGAACTACCCATCGAAAAGAAGAAAGTAGACAGGAAATTGGTGTCTTGGAAGTGCCCAAAAGATCTACCTTATAAGTTGAACTTCGACGGAGTGGCCAAGGGTAATCCAGGCAGGGCAGGGGCTGGCTACATCATTAGGGATCATGTCGGGTAGTGTGTGTGGGCAGCGTCAAAAAACATTGGAATATGCACAAACAACATTGCGAAACTAGAAGCTTTAACATTGGGTTTACAAACTTGCATTCAAAAAGGCATTAGGTCAGTGGAAATTGAAGGTGATTCCAAGATATGCATTGAGGCAGTCATCAATGGTCGCTCCCCAAGCTAGAAAATCAACTATTGGGTAGATCAAATTAAATCTTTACTAGCCAAAATCGACAATTACAAAATCGGACATGCCTATAGAGAAGCAAACAAGGTGGCGGATTTCCTAGAAAATTCCGGCGTAGGACAATTGAGTAAACAACTCATAGACTCTAATCCTGACACTTGGGAAGGGCTTAGGATTATTGTCGAGGATGATGTGACAAGTAAGGCTGCAAATGACCAGTAAGGTGTGGGATGGTACTTATCCTCGTTGGCCGGTGGTTTGATGGCTCGTTTTAACAGCTCAGCTAAGTATAGGGGCAGTCTTGGGGGATGAATGTAATCACTATGGGAAAAACAATCAATACCATATCACGGGAACCTGTAACAGGGTGGTAATGTATGCAGGATTGCTTCTGTAAATTTATCCCTTCACCTAGTACCATGAGCCAGAATAGATTACCAACTTAAGTGGGTGATCTGTCCCTAGGGATTAGGAATTGCTCGAATCAAAGGACTAACATTTCACAAAATTTTGCCACCAGAATATGTGAATGGCTATTAATAGTCGAACATATCAAGTTCTCTTACAAAAGCTCTAAATTTGGCAAAGGCAGAATGGTTTTCATAGTTGGTGTCGACTGTCACTGCCTCAAAGAGCAGCAATGGCATAGTGTAGAAGGTTGTTTAACATACCGGATCTAGCCACAAGGAATACAGTAGTAAATCTTGTCTCAACGGTTCTTTCCCTCGACCAACATTGGTGTGACGACAAGATCTATGAGCTAGTTCTCAGCGCTCTGGTGGACATCACCGATGCAAAGGAGGTTGTAGTAGAAGGGTTGGACAAGTTCGTGGAAATCGGTAATGCCCTGGCTGTAGCCGATGCTACTCTGAATTTTTGAGACAAAGAGTGGTTCAGCTACCTCAAGAACTACTTCGATCCTGAAATTTTGGGTTTCGTTTTAGATGACTCTGGCTCGGACGAGGTACAAGATGAGGCAAGCGGGGATGATGTCGCTGAGGAAGAAGCTCAGGCTCATCAACTGGCCGTGGAGGAATTCCGTATCAATGCATGGGAAGTATTTAGGGTCAAGGTCAAAAATGTTGACATGACTGCCTTTACGAATTTCATGTGTTCAAACTTGGTATGGCTCAATGAGGTTTGTCTTAAAAGCCTGATACGGATTGGGGAATTTTTGGCGGCTATCTTTAGGCTCTTAGAATAATTCTGGGTTGATATCTCAAATCAAAATTTTGTAATCGGGAGTTACCCCCTTTTCTTTGGTAAAATTCATCTATAAAAAATAAAAAAAGAACATTAGGATTTAATTAAATAAAATTGATTTATTTAATTAAAAGACGAACATTAGGAGATGATGAAATAATCTGACAAAGTTCATTATCTGATTTAAGGGGGAAATTAATTGAATAAAGATTATTCAATTAATTGGTTAGTGTGGAAATGATTAAGGAAGAATCAGTGTTAGTAAATTAGGATCAAGTGCATGATATCGATCAAGATAATTTGAGTGTCTATATTTTGCCCCTCTTTGAAGCAATGTACCTATTGAGTTGGTTCAAAGAATAACACTGGTGGCGTCAAACGAAAAAAATTATGATTTTTCAGATGCACCACTACTGCCCCAGTGAGAAGGATTACACTGGTATATTGCCCCCTCGAGAGATCAGACAAAATTTTTTGATTTTTGGGGGAGATCTCGAAAAAAGATGACAAGGCTGCCTAAAGGGTCCAGAAAGGTTCCAAGATGCTGAAAATATGCCAAAACACGAAAAAATGATGTAGAATGAGCCCCAGTCGGGCAGAAACAGTGTCGGGGGAGCAAAACCCTAGTTTGATGGCTTAATTGAGGCAAGAAACCCTAATTTTCATGCTTAAATAGACTTGAAGGTGTCACTTTCCATTCATTTGTGCAATCACACCTTAAGAATTATAGTCATTTGAGCTCTAAACCTTCTACGAGATGGTGCAATGAGTGATTCCCCGACACATTTTTGAGCGAGTTCACGTGTTCTAGAGACCTCCAGGTGCACGACCACCAATATGTGACCTAAATCCAACTTTGAGTTTTGTTTTTTCAGTGCATTTATTACATTTCAAAGAGTCAAAGTCCCTAGTGTCGCTATATGGTAATGCACAAACATTCATTCAGTAGTGCTAGAAGGTCAAACAACGTCGCTATTACAAATGGCGATGTTGATCGCAATTTGACATTAGGGTTTAAATTATTAAACAATGATACTTTTGTTAATAGCGACACTGGGATCAATTTGGGATTAGGGTTTGCATTTCAAATGGATATACTTTCCTTAAAAGTGACTCTTGGATTAATTTGATTTTAGGGTTCGATAGTCAAAGGGTGATGCTTGTGCAAATGGTGATGCTTGAGCCAATTTAGCATTTCCAAAGAGTCTAGCGTCACTATTTGGAGTTTGATAAATGGCAATGCTTTTACAAAAAATGACACATTCATTGTTCTGGGGGTGAAATCTATAAACGGGTTTAGGTATTTTTACGAATTTTGACATTGTGCACTTCATGGGTGTAGGAGGTGATCCAACCTGTGTTTTCACATGAGTAATGACCCTCAGTTCTTAGTGAGTTAGGCACTTTTTTTGAGATCTGATAGGAGCATTTATGTCAGATTGGTCTGTGGTACATAGTTTATGCACCCATTGTCTAGACCCACCTCATGATGATGACTACGTTGTGTGAGAGATGACACAGTGAGACCTCATCTATTCACCTTTCGACCGGTGAGGCGGCTGTGACACTAGAGGATGGATAGTGCATCTTAGAGTTGCCAATACATGGCTCCCATGTTATTTATGATATAGATGTTGGTACCGATGCCTGACACAATGTCATGGGGTATTAGGACCTAGTTTTGATTGAGGGTCAGGTTGATTTAGAGTTTTATAGGGGTCAGGTGCCAGTTTTTAGATTGATCATTGCTACCATTGTTTCTGGGCTAATGGCTCTAGATCGACGGGGCAGATTTTTTAGCACAAGATTAGGTTTGGCCTAGGAGAGCATGTTGAGGTAGATGACCTTTTTTTCTTGGGGGCCAATGATGCTAGCATCTTTATACCATGATCTTCATGATTTTGCATACTGTAATGGTCGTGCGATTAGCACAAGGGTGACACTTTTCCACATTTGGGTCTGGGATCATATTGTCATTCTCCAACTGATAGTCACCTTGGTAGATACAGAGCCAAATGATCTTGTGGTCTGAGGATATGGAAGTAGAATCACCCTATGACATACAGGACAACTTGGTCTTTCTTACTGGTGTCGCGTTATAAATGCTTTGTAATCATTCACCTAGAGGCCATGGCTATAGATCCTACATGGTATAATGATTTTCAGTAGTTGTTCTATGCTCATCAGACCTGATTGATGCAGGGGCAGGAGCATACCATCATAGAGCGATATCTACTAGACAAGGTGGCGTGTTAGTTTGGTGAGGTTTAGGATAGGCCGTTGGATGGGTATACTGCCATTTTTCTAAATTGGCTAGGGAGATTGCATGGGGGAAAACAATCCCAGCGTTCAGCGCAGTGGATTCTTTTAGATAGTTGGTTGCTAGGCCATGGGCCTACTGACAAGGACTACCGGATCCAAGGGTCACACAGGCATATGTAAAGTGGTTTAGATCTCCTCTACAGCTGACAGATCCAGTGGCAACACTTCCACAAGGGATACCTAAGGGGAGGACTACTCATAGAGCATAGGTGGGAGCAGGGGGATAGGATTTAGGGGTACCACGAAGAGATGGGCAACCAAATCAGTAATAGGATCAGCCCCATAAGGTATAACAACCCCATCAGCCATAGGATCCTCAGATTCAGTAGCTACAGGTACAAATACAAGCAGCCACAAGTGAGCGGGACCAGGCCTGCTAGTAGGTATAGGCCATCACCTTGGAGATAAATGAGGCTAGATAGTAGGTTCAGGCCCTTACCACTAAGAGAGATCATGAGAGGTTGTAGAGACAATCCTTAGAGTTACAGTTGGCTTAGGAGGTTGGCCGCAGGAATCAACTAGAGAGAATAGCCATTGCATCTCAAGGTAGGACAATATCAATGTAGATGTACCATGAGGTAGTTAGGGAGGCAAAGCACTAATTTTTTTATTACCATCAGGTAGTGCCCACAACTGTCAGGCAATGGTTCGACAAGCAGAGGATTAACCAAAGAGGCAGGCAAGAGAGGGGAGCAACCATCACGGCTGGCCAATTTTGGATATACACTCTTAGGATTTGTTTTTGATAGCCTTGTGGGCTTTGTACCATAATTGATGTACATACACTTGAGTCTGAATTTGTATCATGACAATTATGATTTTCTGGTATATATATGAGTTTGATAGATTCATGATGATTTGTTCACTTTATTTATGCCTTATGTATGGATGCATTTGATGTTTTATGTATATGTGATGTGATTTTTATGGATGTGATGTACTTTATGTGATGGATGATTATTATATGCAGATGTTTATGTATGCAAATTTTTATGGATGTATTTCTTTTTGTATGTTTTCTATGCACTTTTATGATGTATGCAGTATGGATGAAAATGTTTATGTTATGCAAATGACTTCTAAGATTCTTAGAATAAAAAATCTATATTATGTCCTAAATGATAATGCAAAATGGATTATGTGGTTATGAGATGTACGTGATGTCATGATATGATATGCAAATGTAATATTTTTTGTATCTTTTTCCTATATTTTTATGATGATGATGTATGGATATATGGATGTGAATGTTTATGATATGCAAATGATTTCTAAGATACTCAGACTAACAAATCTATATTATTCTTCGTAACTTAAAATGATTATGGAAAAATTATGATTTGATATGCAATGTTCATGATATGCAATGATTTATGATTTACAAATGATGTGAATGCAATGATTTATAAGATACTCAGAATAAAAAATCTCTATTATTCTTCGCAACTTAAATTGATAATGAAAATGTTATGATACATAATGATCATGATATGTAATGATTATGATATGCAATGATTATGATATGAAATGACTATGATATGCAATGATTATGATATATAATGAATATCATATGCAATGATTATGATATGTAATGACTATGATATGTAATGACGAGATACAATGATTTAAAATATTTAGAATAACAAATCTCCATCATTCTTCGTACCTTAAATGATGATGTAAATTTAATGATGTGTGTATGCCGATGGTTTGTGGATGCAGGATGAATGCATTGGTGATGTTTTTTTGGTTAACTATTATAATACTATGTTAGTGCGGAGAGAAGAAAAAAGAAGTAAGATGATAAAAAGAGGATCCAACAAGTCTATGATCTATCGAGACTTTATTGGAGATAATGATGAGATGATGATGATGTTTTTCTTATCATATATTAGGGACATAAAGAGCTTACTTTCCTTATACTTGATAACACACATAGATACGATAAATCATAGTCACAGTCATTAAGACTTCATTTAGCACACTTTCAAATACATAAATCACATTGCTTAACCACTATATTAAGGTATTCATCCAAGGTCATTGTACAGTAATTAAGACTACAATAATACAAAATTGTTCATCACATTTATGAAAACTATCAACAAGATCAATGTCCTTCAAGAATTATTGCAATCATTTAAAATCACAGTCATAAATTTTATGTTAAGGATAAATAAGAAATCCTAAATCATGGTTATTTGTATATTTATCACAATCATTAATGAATATCCTTGTTTTCATTCTCATAGGACTATCATTGTCCTTCCATTTACCTTCTTGGACTGCCCCTCTTATATTCATGTTCTATCTCATTCATAGGGGTCATTGTATAGTCATCAAAATTGCCTTCAAGGTCACCGTGCAGTTAGGAATTACTTTCAAGGGGGTCACTGTCTTGAATACTTGACTATCTTTTTTGAAGAGATTGTCCTCCATTTTCAGCTTGATGAATGTCTTTTCTTCATGAATTCTCAAGAATATAACCATTCACTCCTTTCATCACAATGGTTCTCACTATTATTTTTGTATAGTGATTGATACTAATTCATGAGCATGGTTTAAGGTTTCCATTCATTCTTCAAAAACCTGCCATTATTAAAAGTGACTGCCCATTGCGATATTGGTATGACTATCATTAAAATTTTGCTATGGATATCCCTTTCTACATGAGATTGCATCCTCTTTTCCATTGTAGGTGTTTCATCCTACATTATGAAACTCTTAACGTATATATTTTTCAATGTTTCATTTTTTCCATATTGAGATCAAAGGTCCTTATCTCCTGGGTAAAAGCACAAAGTTGTGTCACATTTTATAGAGGAAATGACCAATGCTAATCCAAATTTTAAACTTGAATCACTAAAAAGTGGCAAATATGTTTTGAATTTTGAAATGATGTAAACTAGGAAAATATGTATTTTTAGTATATTTTATGTTTTTATATAAAAAAAAAATTTAAAAATTATTTTAAACTAGTTTTTAATAAATTAACACTATAATTTAGTTGTTGATAAAATGCTGAAAAATAAATTTGCATGAGACATCAAACTTTTTATAGTAAATTTCATTTTCTTACTTTCAAATTTTTTGTGTGTATTTATAACTTGGAACTTTAGTGCATGGATATATTGTCTTCCAATTTTGATAAATATATATTTTTAAATAAATATTAGAATGTGCGTGAATGAAAAAATAGTTGTTTGCATCAGATGCCAACTTTCATATTAAATATTTTTCTAAAATGGAAAAAAAATTATACCATATTGAAATAGATTCTTTTATCTAGTGCATCATATTTTTTTCAATTGTTTTTAATAAGTTTTAGTATTTTTCCTTGTTATGTTAATCAACCTAATATTTTGTGCTGATAACCTAATTTTAGTAAAAATAAAATATAAAATATAAATAATAATTAAACTATTAAAATAAATATATTTTTGAAAACTACACTTATGGAGCTACAAAAGGGTATTTTTTATATTTAAAAAAAAATGTTATTTAAATTAGCGAGAGTTATTGAAACTTCAAGTTCTTCAAATAATTTTTTTGGTAAATTGGACTCAAAGTGGTGCTCCATTTATTTTTAGCCAACAATTTTAGTTCAAAAAGTTGTGGAAGTATCTAACTTAGCTAGAATGAATCTTACTAAATCATATGCTTGACAAAAACTGATTTTTAGTTAGAAATACTTAAATTCAGTTGTGCTAATAAGTTGGATGAAAGTGTGACACAACATTGTTCTTTTACCCTCCTACAAGTTTTTATAAAGTAGGTGAAATATATTTATTATCATGAGGTCTATCAATAAACCCTTTTGTAACATTAAATGAATATGAACTTCTCTATTCTTTATGGATACCATGGTAAATATATATGGTTATATACCTTCAAAAAGACCATGATAACTACCTTATAAAAAATCCAAAAATAGACATCAAGACAACCCATAGAAATTTTCTTGGCATGGCATTCGTGATGACATCCATCACCATGAAATCACATTTCTTTGAGGAAGTTTTTGAAATAGTTTACTGCCTTGTCTACGCTTTTAATTAAACAAAGAAACTAATGAAAGTGATTAAAAACTTCATATTTTTTTGTTTCATTTTGAGATGTTGATATCAGATAGCCCTAGTGATGTTCATGGCACGATGGACCATGGAGTTGTTGCAGTAATAGCCAATCCTGATCCTTTGGAAGAGGTATGTGATAGATTAGTAAATTTGACATTATATTTGCTCTTCTATGGTCTATTATTGAAAATTTTCATGATACTTGTATGTAGTTTAATTGCTATCTTGATGGTTGCTATAGGTTCTTGTCACTCCATATCGTCGATGTGTTACTGTTGTGGATGAGTGTGGCAATTATTTGTTTGCAATAAGTGATTACTTTGTTATACGCCATTCCACAATTCAATTTCTATATATTAATGTCTATACTTCTTATTCTACAGTTGAAGCTCCATATGAATGAAGAGAGGAGGACTAGTGAGAACATTTTAAAGACAAAATAATCAACAAAAAATAAATCCAACTGATTGTTAAAGGAAACACATAATCTATTTCCTTGAACCCCTAGTGGGAAATGACTATTTATAAGGGTCGTTTGTTGTATGCCTATGTGACATTTTTGAACATATGTTTTGTACTATCAATATATGTGACATTTTATGTCCATATGTACTTTTTGTAGTAATCCTAAATAACTTTATTGGATATATTGTATACTTTTCTCAACATATATCTTTGTCTAGCCTTATAACTTTTTTATTAATGCAAATCTTATTTTACCTTGACTTTTTCAACATGAGGATTAAGTAAATCCTATATTTGATAGCTACTTTTGAATGATGTTATCATGTGTATTGTGTAAATTTTATTCTTGAATGTTGTAGGCATGGGTGTTGTTTATATCTTGTTCTTGATTGTTATTATTGAATATTCACTAATTATTCATCTAATGCTTAAATAATTATAGATGGTTTTTATTACGTTCAATTTTTCACATGTGCCTATAGCTTTCTAACATTCATGACAAATGTTATTGAGTAGAAATTTAATTATCTAAACACTCCTACAGTTAAGGCTAATAAACCTGTTAGCTTCTTTAATAAACTATTTAGACTTCTTCTTAAGTAGGCCAATAATGCATTTCTATATGAGTGTGCCTTTCATGTGTATACTATTGACTTACGTGTATTCGTACTTTGTGACTTACATGTATTCAAGTGAATACTTTGTGAATTATGTTTATTCATATGTATAATTCACGACTTACGACTTATTACTTACATGTATTCAAGTGTATACTTTACAACTTATGTGTATACTTTGTGACTTACATGTATTCCAATGTATACTTTGCAACTTACTTGTTTTCATGCATATACTTCATGACTTATGTGTATGCTTCACTTATTCACGTGTATGCTTCCTGCTTAATGTATCATGTGTATTTATGTGTATAATTCATGTATGTTAGCAAATATATTGTCCTCTTTGAATAATAAGATACAATGACTCAAATATGCCTCGAAATGAAGGCAAGTCAGTTTGCAACAACTCTAGAGATCGCTATTAAATTGGAGATCTTCCTCTAAATTTTGGAGGTATAGCTCCCTCTTATGGTCTTCAATGAATTGAAAGAATTGGAAATGAAAATGATGTTTTCTTTTAACCAGAAAGAAGAAAAGGCCAAACCCAATTTCAAGAAGAATCCCGTTATTAGATGTAAGATACAAATAATAAAATACTGGCACAAAGACCAGCTTAACTTGTAAACCATAGGGAATTAAAACAATGAACTCAATAATATCTTACAATGAAATCTATCATGAAGAAAACTGTATCACTTATAGAAAGATAAGATACTGCATTAAGACGCTCTCAAACACAAATATTTAAGAACCCAGATCAACTTCACAAACTAAATGCACAAAGAAAAATAGTTGATTTTATTCACAATAATAGTAGCAAAGTCTAAAATAATATTGAGCTTTCAAAAATGATGTATCACCCCCAGATTAACAGAACACAAATCAGTTACTACAATCCCACAACCTTCAAAGAGGCTCCCATTTCACAACAAAAAGATCCCCTATTTTTCTTCAAATTACATATTTATAATTTCTTTTCTGACCTTTTGGTTTTCTTCTCAGTAAATGATTTTTCAAAGTTAGTGGAAAGAACCCTTTTTTCTCGGAAGTTAACCAAAACCATTCCCATGTGATACTTTGAAAGAATAGTTAAAAAATGAAATCAAATGTTCAAAACCACATGGCTATTGCTAAGGCGTTCGCAATCATTCTCTTGCATAACTTATTTTAGTTGTAAAGAAACTCATTTTCCCTAGAAACTCTTGTAACTGTTTCTTAAAGGATTTTCTTTATTAAGTTCCTCCAATCATCCAATGCTCTATGCTTGATTAACTTCCCTTCAACATGTTCCTTCGTCTCATCACACCATATGTAATAATTAGAGGAGTCTCCCTGTAGTTGTTGCCTTGTAATAGCCAATAATAGATTAATTTCTTTGAAACCCATTCAATTGATTTTCCTCTTTTTTATGACTCACATGTCTTCGTAAAGAATATATATTCGATGCAGCTAACTCATTTGTGAATCTTTGATTTTTCAAAAATCAATAGCTTCTCAATTTTTCATTACTTTCCATAAACCATTATTATCATTGTTAAATTACCTAGGTTGCTAGTGTTACTAATTTTTAGTTGCTTGCTCAAAATTAGTGAAGTTTATTTGCAGGGGTATAAAATTTTGAGTCATTCAATGAATCCTTACTTTTAGAATGAATAAGTAAACTTGTTTTTTGATTTGTTCAAATCATTCAAACCATTTAGGATAAATTGCTGAATAGTACAAACAAACCAATAAAGAAGCTTCACTTAGAAAGGAAAAAATTAGAAGATTGAAGTGAAATGCTGAATTATTTTTCTGCAAAATGTTTATCATTGCTGATTATCAAAAAGACATTGCAGATTTAAAAGAAAAAATCATTCATTTTGATTACAGAACATGTGTTCTAAACAATTTCTATTTTATTGTTTCAAATTATGAAATTGGAACAAACTTAGATTGTTGATCATAAGACATTTCATATCATGAATAATTCATTTATTAAGAGATATGTTTCAGTGATCCCACACAAGCCGTGGGTAGACTAAGTTGACTAGATTCAACAAAAACTACAAACTATACAACTGAAGAACAGTTAAAGAAAAGTAATATGAGAAAGGAGGTCATGTTCGTCATTGCCTTGAGGGCTGGTGTAGGGTTGATCCCACAAGTTCTTCTCGATCTTCAGTCTCTTCAATCTATAGCTCCTCCATTGCTCCTGAGCTCCCGAACCTGTAAGTGTTTTAAAAAAAAATTTAGAGCTTAGGTCATGAGATCCTAAAACATGTTCAGTTCAATAGAGATATGATTCACACTCATTATTAAATCAAATCAACTTAGTCAAAAATCCACGAGATAAATGAAAGAATTGCCAGGCCAAATCATCAAAAGGAATAGTTGAATCCATTATTTTTTACTCACTTGTTTGTTTCATGTGCAAAAATAGGAAATGTAATGTTTTTGATTATTTCTTTTCAAAATGAGTGGGGTTAAATGTGGCTCCCATAAGGGTGTAGTCCAACTCATTAAAAAGTTGTCCAGTAAATCATCATGAGATCAATATGGTGTTTTATAAATTTATGAGAATTATCTCATATTTAAGAAATGATTGCATCATTTAAGTATGATATCAAAGGCACGATCAATTGTATTGATACAAGAAAGTAAATTATTTGATTTGAAGAACAAGTAAATCAATCTAGTAAGCAGTAAGAATCATATATAGAATCAAAATGTTATCATACATTGTCCGAATTGAAGCTTTTACCAGTCATTATTTAATCATCTGTTGCAACTTTTAAGAGGTATTACATAATTACAAATGGAGAACCCATCATTTCAACATGATGGGAATGTAAAGGAAATAGCAGGAGTTTTCAAGCCACGCCCAGATTATGAGAAATTATGCAAAGTGAATATTCATTATTCTATTTGTTTTTAGAATCAAATATATGTTCTATTTGTAGAGAGATGAAATACAGACCAGCTGCAGCCATGGTTCACAAAGGGTTTTTAGTTTTTACAGAAATACACATATTTGTTATGGTGGTCTACCCATGAAAGATTGATACACAGAGACAAAGAATATTTATTCTTGTGTTCATATTTTGTAGGTTAAATGGAGGAGGTGAGTTTTTTAACTTACCCAAGGTTTCATTTGTAGAGAAACTAAGCCATAATCACGTGAATTTCTTCTTGAGAAGTCTTTAAATGCTTAGAAAAGATCCATGGAAGCTACAAGAAAACCCCAACAAATAAGAAAAAAAAAACCAGAAGCAAAATTCACAGTAATATATCTAAAGAAAATAGTGAGGTTGCGGCCTGGAAGCATGTAAAAGCTTTCAAAAAGCTTACAAGATGAAGAGAAACCGTCCAGATCTTCAAAGGAACAAGACTTACCTTCTTAGAGAGTTTCACAATGGCATTCATTATAGATATTTTCTCCAAAAGAAGCCCGACTTGAAGTTTACTCATGGTGGCCATAGGTAAAAGAACACAAAAATGAAAGAATATAAAAAAATGCAGATGGTCATGCCCAATAAAGCCTCAAAAAGCTTTCGAAATGGAGTTTAAAAGCAGATTTGTGACTAAAAATATATTTACTTCCTTTAAAAAATTTATTCACTTCCTAATTAGGCCGTGGCATTTTTATGCCTTAAGTTTTTAAATCTTAAAAAATATCCTTAAAGGACTTAAGTATTTTTATTTTTGACTTGTCAATTACTTTTGCATTGCATCCAAAATGTAAATCTTTTATTTGAAATGATTATTATAAATCATTTTAAGTAAAAGATGTGTATTAAATGCAAAGTTGAATTCAAATGTAGGTCAAGACTTTATTTTTGCATTCTATTCTAAACTTGTAAATCTTTATTTAAATCATAAATATAAATCATTTCAAATAAAAGATATTTGAATGCAAAATAAAGTGCTTTTATTACTTTCTCAAGGACTTTGTCAAAGGGAGTTCATAATGGAGTTTTAAAAACTTGCATGAATCATGGAGATGATTGAGGAATCAGTGCCAACACATGGAGGAAAATTAGGAGTTTGGAGCCCCTAATTAGGGGTTCAATATTTAGTTTTGAGTTCCTTTTGACTTGACTTGACACAAGGAGTGAAATCAGGTATATGAAATCTTGTTATATTAAGTTTTGATCCTAATTTGGAGGGGTTTTCATTTGCATACGACTCACAAAGTTGTTGAAATTTTCACAAATCTTGGTGGAGTTAGTTGGAAATTTCATGCCTTGTTTGGAGGAGAAGGTGGACAACACATCAGAGTTTTGGAGCCAAGATTCAAATTTGAATTTTGGAGACTTTTCCTATAAGTCTATCTTCTCTCTCATTTCTTGGTTAGTTCTTGGTTTGGAGATTGTCGAGGCAAATATTTCTTGCTTTGTAACTCATTAGTTCTACAGATTTGTAATGGAGATAATCCTTATTTCTCAATAGAAAGCTTGTTTCCTTCACCTTATCTCTGTGTTGTTTAGTATTTGTTGTGAGTTATAGGATTAAATTTTGAATTCTTTCATTATTTTATCAATTCCTCCAACACTGGATGCATAAGATATCATGTCACAGTGCAGGTCTTAATTTGTGCTTTCATCCTCATGCATAAGAATTTGTGAAAACATCATTGTTTTCCTCCTTCCAAGCATAGGTTCAAGCCTTATGCTAGAATAATTTTTGTAGACATAAATCTTTGTGTTGTGAAATTACAAAACTTGTTTTGAGTCTTTTGTGAGTATTATCAGTTTTCAAATCATCTCCATAGTTGGTGAATCACCTTTTTCCCAGTTTTTATTTTATGCATAATCCTTCTATCTCTTTTCCATTGTTTCAAAAATTAGTTTTGCAAGAAAATCCAAAGGGAGCCAGTGCATAATCCAGAGGTCTACCCTCATATAGGATACCCACAGCCTGAGAGTAGTCCCATGTTGCACAATATTATAGGAGTTTTTTCAACTCTGCATTGGGTGAAAATCCTTGTGTCAATAGTTGGAAAGTTTCTAAAAGTCCTTTGAATATACTTGTTTTGGGTTATCTAAAAATCACCTTCATATACATTAGTGAAGTATGAGATTTGAAAGACTTCCATTGATCTCCATATTGCTTATCATTCAGTAACTAATTTGAAATCTACAAGATTTCAAATGCCTTTGATATGTCTCAGTCCTTTTCTGCTTCGACATGTATCGGTTACCATCTTTTCTTTTATCCCATGCAGAGCCCATTATATAAACAAAATTTTCATGTCTGGATGAACATGTGCTTTCTCTGCCTCAAATTATCTATCACCTTCAAATTTCTTCTTCATGAAATGCCATTGAAGGTGGAGTATACAAAATGACCCATGCTTAGGACACATCAAGCTTTTCAAAGCACAATATTTGGACTTCGCAGGCTTAACACTTGCATCTTAACATGATAATAATATTCTCCAAAGTATCTCTTGTGTTTTCAACCTTGCAGAGGGAGATTTGCATTTATGTTTATCCTCAAAAGAGAGTAACTCACGTGCTTACATTTGAGGATTGCACCTATTTGGAAAGTCCATTTCAACAACCCATGATCACATTTCATTCAATGATAAATACCCTTGATGATTGTTGAACGTTCTCATTCAAATGAGCATCAATGAATTCGATTGATTTATCCATAATCTTGAATGCCTCTCAAGTTCCTTAGTAGGGATTTGGAAAATAATAGATGTGACTAATGCCACTATCATAAGCTCCATAGCCTATATATATGCATTGCATTTTGGGTAATTATTTGTATATTTCATTTAAAGTAGCTTGTTGACTACATGGGTTCCTCCTCATTTAGTTTTTGTGGTGAGGAAGACTTTTTGATGGCTATTAGAACTTGAGTGGGGAGTTTCATGGTTCTATTGAAACACCACCTAACACTTTAGATGGCAAGGTCGTCTTTTCACTAGTTCATGTAACTATCCAAAACACTGCCTTATTTTCAAAGCCCATACAATACGCCGCCTAGACTTAAGTCATAAATGAAATGAAAACAATGAATTATATGGTTGAGATCAAACAATGTTGGGAAGCCTTCAGTTCCAAAGCATGATTAACTGCATCTTCACCCCTTAGATATATGATTTCATAATGCTAAAATGAGAAACAATATGACTCCTGATCTAAACTGTCACTGTAAAGGATTATGATTATGGTTGTCACCATAGGGCTCAATTCTAGTGCCAAACAATATTCTTATGCTTACTTTATTTGATCATGCTGTATAACCTTCTTAAAATAAGCATTAATACTATTTGGATAAAACTACGAACAATCTTCTCGCTAAACTCTTTGTTGATTTAATACAAGACATTCATGATTGATATGATAATCATTTTCTCCAAATTAAAGAATAAAATGAGCCATTGTGTGCCACCATTATTTGTCACATGATTGTCTACAACAAATTGAAATAACATTTTCCTTTACCTTCTTTCATGGAAATTCAGACAAGAAAAAATTAGTTACATATAAGATATGGTCAACAATGCTTTCCTGAGGTAACCAACATGACATTCTGAATGAGGGAAATTTCAAAAATTTCTAGGACAAAAATAAGAGCAATAGTGGCTCTGTCTAGGGAATGCATTTTCTATGGAAATCTAGAGAACTCCAACATCTATGGTATAGATCAATGCTAAGTCTATTGGGCTACAGAGTCAAGGGAAACAAAAAAGGAGAACACAACCCAAAACAAAAAGCAAACCAAAAACTTGGGAAATGAAAAACAACCTAAGACACCTATATGCACTCGGACTAGGTGCAACACACCCAACCTCCAAAAAGACTAAGAAAATCCATTTACTAGTTGGGAAAAATAGATTCCAGCATGAGACAAATATTTATACCATGAAGTGCCTACAAACTCAACAACATACTGAGAAACATGCATGTGAAATTGAGATTGATGAATGATAAAAGCTCACCGAAATAAGTGCCAAACAACCACCTTTCATCAAAAACTTTTGAATATTCTTGTAAGCCTTCCTAAATATCAATCATATCTTTAACTAAAATAAGATTTGAACCAAATCCCTCTAAAGGAGACTAAAAACTCATATCAAGAAAAGCATCCTTGTCGATCTTGGTGGAAAATTCACCTTCTCTCTCTTGAATTGACTCATGTTTTCTTAGAGGCAACTGTACATTTTCAGATTTGTTGTTCAAATCATCTTCTTCCTTAACCTGCAAATGAGATTGAACAACTTCCCTTCCACATGGAAAATCTTCACTAGGAATCTTTAAATATCCACTTGAAATGTGAGTAGTATGAGGCTAAACATTCTTGTCAACATCACTCTTCCCATGCTCATTTATGCAACCATTTTTCATTACATCCATTTCTAAA
>VCHN02000059.1:74373-113184 GCA_007115665.2 Sequoiadendron giganteum
TCCCTCTCCCCCCTCTCTCCCTCACCTTCTCCCTCTCTCTCCCTCCCTCTCCCTTTCTCTCCCTCTTCCTTACTCCCCCTCTCCCTTGATTAGATTAAATTGTAGGTGACCTTTAGAGGAAAACTATCCTTATAGCTCTATCTAATTGGAAAGCAAATTTAAATCAATCCTTGAGAATTTCATGAATGTTTCCTCAGTTTATCCCTTAACTGTCAATTTGTGAGTCATGAACTTATGAAAGATATTGGGGATGTTTTCCTAAGGGCTGAACGTAGCAAGCTAAGTGTGAATGAATAAAATTTCTTAGTCTATGTTTATTGTACAATCTATCTCTCAAACCTCCTGTCACCTCTATGACAAGAGCCTATTTTCAAATAGTCTACAACACAAACTGATTAACAAAAAATAATAAACAACATTACTATTCCACATGAAGAACAAAATGTAATTAAAAAGAACTGAAATGAAATGTACTAAAATTTACTCATGCATATTTGATAATCGCACCAATCAATATTTGTAGAGTACAACACGCTGAATGAAACTCTATGCAATTGACAGTAAACAATGATAATTAAAAACTACAGAGAAATGAATATAAAACTAGCATGCATATTACCACACAATGCAATCCTATTGTAGTAATCACCAGGTAATCGATGAACTAGGCCTTGCCTTCTTTGATTTTCAGTGATGGGGCGCACAAACACAAGCTAATCCACACTAATCAATCGTTCATTCAAATCTCTTCATAATATTTAAGTTGAAAATAGAAATTTGTATCAATATATTATTACCATCTATATCAACTGAGTCTTGGATTATATATTTATAGATACCATAGACCGATTGGACATAACTATTGCTAAATAAAAAAAATAGAAGTGTCTTTGGTTGTTTCAACATGCGACCAACAACCTTAAAAGATAATCAAAAATAGCTTGGAGTTTGTTGTCATTATTTCAAAACAACATAACAACTTGAAATAGATAACTACAAGTTAGCACTAGTTTATCCAATATGACAAATAAATCTCGAACGATCTCAACTTCACTCCACTGATGCCCTCAATGACTTCTTTAACCCATGACTGGTATAATTATTGCATCTATTTTTCATGTTCTTGAATGGACAAGAGGGATGTATTGGAGGCATTTGTTTGTTCAACTGTTACCTTGAGTTGTCGAATGTCCTCTATCTATGAGGAATCAAGAGAGCATGTGTCATGAACCTGTCTTTGAAGGGCCTCATTTTCTTTAGTCACTCTAGACAATGAATCTTGCAGTGCTTGATTTTCCTCAATTAACATGGATACCAAATCTTGCAAACCTTGTATCTCTTCTTTTCTTGATAGATTATTTTCCTCTATCAATTTAGTTACCATGTTTTGTAGGTCACGAATTTCCTCATTTGTTAAAAAAGGATTTCCCTCCTGGAATTCTTCCTCTGCTTCTTGATTTCTAGTTGGGGGTGTCTCCATAGGTTCTTGTTCATTTTCAACTGATATATTCAACTCCCACTTTTCCATTTGGGGAGATAATTCATTGGTCCTTTTTTCTACAAGGTTGATAGTAGCTTCAGGCATCAGTTCCATGTGAAAATCTTGAATATTAGTGTCATTATGAATATCCTCCCCATGTGACACAAACCCTTCTTCCATGTTCTATGCATTTTCATCTAATGGTTCCATTATTTTTCCTTCCTCTATAGCTATCAATACTCCCTCCAAAACTGAAGGACAGGACTGAGGAGGTTGGGTCTCTTGCTCACATCTAGTTTCATTTTCATTAGTAGTCATATGTGCTTCTTTTGTCTTCCTTCTATTTCTCCTTCGTAGCTCTCTAGGAGCATTTACTGACCTTTTAGTTTTGTGATACATGACACCCAAGGCTGTACAATCATCCACTTCTTTTGGTTGTTCAAAATCCAGAACATTACTAGCCACATTTTCCAGATTTTCAAATTTTTTTATTGTAGCAGTAGGTGATTTCTCTTTAATTGGGGATTTTTCCTTAGTGGGCGATTTCTCTTAGTCACCAGGAGAAGTTGAGGCTTGTTTCTTTGAAGATTCAGGGGAGACTAGGGATGTCCTGCTATGCCTTTTCCGCTTGCCCCTTGTTTCCCAGGTTGGTGTGCTAGCTTTTCTAGATTTTCTACTAGTAGGGGTAACATAGGAGCTCTTGGCTAGTTTTCTACTTGAGGCTAGGGTTTGCTTGATACCCTTCTTGGAAACCCTCTTCTTCATAGGTTTAGGAGAATCACCAAAAGGTTATTTTGTCCTTGACTCTTTACTATGTTCATCTTAAGAACTTTCATTGTTACTACCCTTATCTAATTTTGTGCCTAAAAACTCCTCTTTTAGAAGAACTAGGTGGGTTGACAATGAAATATTCCTTCATGGAGTTATCTAGGGTATCATCACCAAGAAGTAAATCCCAATCCCATGGAGGAGAGAGTCTTTTCAATTCTCTCATAATTAACAATTTAATGAGGCCATGGTGAGCTAATGAGTTTTCATGCCCCTTTTGAAATGATTTTTGCATTTTATTTACAAAGGAATAAAGAAAATATGGCATATTCACAAGCATACCCCATCTCAGATGATTCATAAGTCAAAACTACTTAGCATAAACATATACATACCTACCTTCGCAGGTTATGTACTAAATGATGAATTTCACTATAATGTCCCAGGGCCATGAAAGTGAGATTAACTTGTACCTTGTCCAGTAACGATTTCAAAAAATTCCCCTCTCTAGGAACTTCTTGTGAAAAGGTTCAAGGTCCATGGCATGCTTGGAATTATTTTGAAAGTATATTTCCCCTGATAATGGAAACCCAAAGACATTGGCTATGGATATCACTGAGAAAGGAATTGTTAAATCACTGACTTTTACCTCCTTTGTGGTAGGTCATTGTGAATTCTTGTGCAATACTCTCATCAATACCCTCTTAACCATTTAAAGTATACATCCCATCCTGCTTGTTTGAAAATTCTATAAGCCTCAGCATCCTCTAGCACCCTCAATTCTTCCATAGTTGGAGGCTCAAAATGATGATGATGATGTTGTCTTGCCATGATGCTACCATGAGGTTTCTGCAACCAAAAGAACTATGCAAATGAAAGTCGCTAACAAACACAAAAATTGCCATTGAAGATAGGTTTTGGTAATAGTACATAGTTATCGACTGTAACCTAAACAGTGAGAGGTTAACAGGTGATTAAATTTAGAACGTGGGTGCAATGTTTGAAAATATTTTTTTACGCCGATGTCATCATAGAAACTTATGGTTACACCAATAAATAACAGTAATAATGACATTAAATAAATGAGATCAAGGAATAATGGATTACGACATACTAAAAAGGATATGGCGAAGATATAATGTGATGTTCTAAGATATTACATGGCTTATGACATGAAAACTCCCCCAACTAAGCATGTGACCCGTCCATGGGTTACATCACCACTCATTAAATGGAAAGAAGAATATTAAATAAACGAACAAGGAAAAGAATAAAATCAAGATATACATATACCAATGATCGTCGGTGGTATGAAACAATGACACAGAAGCGAGCATGACGAATAGAGAGTGGAGCCAGAAGAAGACGGTGTTGGTGTTGACATGGAACTGCTACCCTGGCAGTGTCAATGTTGAAATTGAAGGTGTCACATGGAGTTGATAAGACATCGGAGCAAAAAAATACATCAAGTGAACTATGGCCATCATAATCAATGTGATTTACGGTAGGCAGGCTACCATGGGTAGAAATGATCATGGTGAAGAGATGATCGGAGATGAATGATATCTAGTCATGTAGGTGATAGGAGCATGTGAAGAGACCTCAAAAAATTATCATAGGGTGATATGTGAGAGAATGAAGCATCAGACAACATGTGGGGGGATAGAATACCATAGAGGAAGAAAACACCTCCAGTGAATAAGGCTCCTATCCAAAAAAGATAGGAACCAAGGCACATAGGAAGGTAGCACAATTCAAGGTGAGAGCATCTTAAAAATGGAAATGGGCGTGGAGAAAAATAGAGGAAACCCCCATGTGACTGAGAGGAAGGCACAACCATCCTATACCATCAATGAACACTTGCAGCTCAAATAGGAAAGAAGGTCTTGGGACAACAGTGACAGGAAGGCAAAGTTGTGTACCTGTAAAATTATTCTTGTGGTTCTGCTTTTTTCATTTTCTTTTTTTTTTAATAAATATTTTATTCTCAATGATAGACAACTAGTAACCTGGTTATCACCCTATCATCGCTTAGACGCATCAAGAACCCTATTTTCACCACTAATATTATTAACAGTTAACACCCACCAAAAATTGGTTTTTAAATGTTAACTAGACAACAATGCTCAAAGGTTTTCTTTGTTGGATCTTTTATTGCATTTTTTTAACAATATATATATATTTTTTGAATGGTACCTAAAAGGTACTGGAAGAGGCCACAGGAACCCTGTGAAGTAGATGGAGTTCCTTAGGAAAATTCAAGACAAATTCTTCTTTTGAAAGAGGCCTCTTGTACAACTTCAATCGATAATCGTTGACAACTAAAGCCATGTGATTGGAGTCCACCATGTGAAGCTTGATTGCCCCATTTTCATAGACTGTCTCAATTTCTTAGGGCCTGAGCAACCAGGTGTGGAACTTCCTCTTAAAATCTTGGAAATGAGAGTCATACAAGAGTGCCCAATCACTTGGTTGAAATGATCATTTTTAGATGAAGTGATCATAACAGAGAGTATGTTGTTTCTGAACAATTCCTACGTGGAAGAGCACTTGTTGGTGAAGTTCATCTAATGAGTGAAGTTGTGCCATCCGTTCTTTTTGTGCATTAGTCAAGTTCATACCCAGATGAACTACAGTGTGAATATATTTACCTTAAACTCAATGGGAAGAACAACTCTCTTACTATAGACAAGATCATAAGGTGTCAAAATAGTGTTAGTTTTTCACATAGTACGGTAGGCCCACATGGCTTCAGGAAGTCATGCGGCCAAGTCTTTTTTATGGAGGGCAACTATCTTAGTAAGAATATTCTCAAGTTCTCAATTAGTGACTTCAACCTAGACATTAGCTTGTGGATGGTAAGGTGAAGACTTGTGATGTCAAATCTCATATTCACAAACCAAAGTAAAAATGAGGCCAAACGTAAATTGTAGACCTTAATCTATAACTATCTCATGCTGAACACCGAATCAAGTAAAAATCTCAAAATAGAGATATTGAACTACCTTGGTGTCTCTCGCATGCTTCAAAGCAACAACTTCAACCCACTTGGTTACATAATATGTATACACAAGGATGTATCCTTGTTTTGAGACGGTGGGTTGACAAGTCGAACAAATTCAAGTCCCCATTTTTTAAAATGGCTCAATGGACAACTGAGGATGCAACAGAATTTCATTGAGCATGTGGGGTAGCCCATACACTAAAATTTATCATAGTGTTTAACATAATGTTTACAATCCTTGTGGAGTGTAGGACAATAGTAGCCTATAGTTAAGAGCTTCTAAGCAGTCCTTTGAGTGGGAAAATGTCCTCTTTAGGGTTCTATGTGGCATGCGCGAAGTATGTCAAAGACATCATCCTCGGGCACACATTGACACATGATATTATCAAGGCCACGATGGAAGATCAATCCATTGAACCATGTATAATCACCATTGAGTCCAACCAGCTTTCAGTGTTCCCTTGGAGAGAAATGAGGTGGGAACTTGTATGTAACCATGTAGTTTTTCATGTCAGCATACCATGGGATCTTTGCTGATATAACAAAGAGATGTTCATTTGGAAAGTTATCATCAACTAGAACTGGTTCATCATCTTTCTATTGCAACCTAGACAAAAAATCTACAACCAAATTCTCACGACTAGGCTTATCAAGTATAGTATGTCAAATTCTTGAAGCAAAAATAACCATCTAATAACTCTACTAGTTAGGTTTATTCATTAGAAATTGAATTGTAAAATGATCAGTATGAACAAACACTTTATATCCGATAATATAATGACAAAACTTATTGATTGCATAAACAACAACTAAAAACTCATTTTTAGTTACTGTATAATTTACCTCAGCGTCTGTGAAATTATTGCTAATGTAGTAAATGGAGTAGAAGAGATTATCTTCTTTCTATTTAAGGACAACCCCAATGGAGCAATCTGAGGCATCAGTGTGAATGTGAAAAAGCAGTTCCCAGTTTGGACCTTTGAGTACTAGTGTGGTTACAAGCTTGTTCTTAATGGTTTCAAATGCTTCTTGGTATTCTGGTGTCCAAGAGAAAATGATATCTTTTTCTAACAAAGAAAACAAAGGGGAGGAAATCTTACTAAAATTTTGGATAAACCTCCTATAGTACCCTATATGGCCTAGAAAACTATGCACATCCTTTTGGATAGTGGGTGTAGGCAAGTCCTAAATGATCTGCACCTTTTTGGGATTGACTTGAATACCCTTAGAAGAAATATAATGTCCAAGTACTATCCCCTATGTCATAAGCATATGGCAGTTTTCATGACTTAATGATAAATTAGTGTCTATACAACATCTAAGTACTTTTTCTAAAAAAAAATTAGCTTCTTCATAAGTATTGCCATGGATAGTAAAATTGTCCATATATACCTCAACAGAATCATTTACAAGATCCCCAAAAATCCTTAAAACTTCCCTTTGAAAAGTGGTTGGGGCATTCCATAAACCAAACGGAAAAAAGTTATAGGAAAAATTGCCCCAAGGACAAGTGAAAGTAGTCTTTTCCTAGTCCTCAAGCACTATGCGAATCTAGTTGTAGCCATTGACCTATCCGTAAAAGAGAAGATCTTCTTACCTACAAGAGTGTCCAACACTTGATCAATAAATGTTAATGGGAAGTGATCCTTTTTAGTAGCTTTATTAAGCGCTCTATAATCAACACAAATTATCCACTTACTATTTTTCTTGGGAAACACAACTAGAGGAGAGACCCACTGACTATCTGAAATAGGATATATAAAACCAACATTTAACAATTTTTGCAACTCCTCTTTAACTATTTCATGCAAGACGAGGTTGAGTTGTCATTGTGGTTTCCTAGCTGGACGCCTACCTTCTTCAATGTAAACATGGTGGGTGTAGGTGTCAGTATGTATGCCACACATATCTTGGTATTCCTGGGCAAATGCATCTTTATTAGTTCTAAGTGTGGTAACAAGATCTTGGATTTGATCAGTGGTAAAATATGGATTAATATTAAGTGTACGATCAAGAAAAGTTATTATGGTTTCTGATTGTGCAAGTGAGTTAATGACTAGTACTTGGGAGGTGGATGACATATCACTAGAATTTCCAAAAGATAAAAATGGACTGTACAGACAATTATGAGGTAGAAATTGATGTAATGTGACAAAAAGTTGAACAGATCATAACCTACCTACCATTGGAAAGTTTCCAAAAGGACAAGGAGTATTTATATCTAAATGAAGAACCATGCTTTCAAAAGATTCATTAGATGCATATCTATTCTGAAGAAAATTAATAAGAATATTATCCTCGGTAGGTTCTTCCATATCTAAAGCTTGATCAATTGTCAATATGGGCAATGACTCATCCAAGTCGCTATCAACTCATACTAGATCCTCTATTTCCAACAAGGGTTGTGTTGGTGGGTATAAAGTCAACTATTTTGTGCGCTCATCATTAGAAATGACCATGTTTCCCGACTGACAATTGATGGATGCATCTGCAGTCGCTAACCAAGGTTGTCCCAAAATTAAGGGGTATCCCCCTAGCTTTATCTTTGGCTGAAAAACCATAAAGTTAGTTGGGTATTCTCACAAATCAATAGAAAAGACTTCATCTTCAATCATACCCTCCGGTTTGACCAAAGATCACTCTGCCATTTGGAGAATTGTCTCTCTAGTGACAATCTTTCCTTTGTTTCATTTGTCATAACATTAATTGTCACGCCCAAATTAAAAAGGGTGTTAGGAATGCTAACTTTACCAATAGATACCTTGATGACAGGACTCCCTGGATCTGAGTACTTAAGAATTATTATGTTCCCAAGCATAAGGTTTGCCAACTGTCCAATAACTTGGACGGTCTTCAAGTATTGCTTCTTCTTTTGCTTCTAGGTACATAGATCCTAAACTATTTTTAAAGAGGAAAGTATAGATAAAGGAAATCATTTATACATGTAAGGATAGTCATTTCATACCAGTAACTATGATTATAGTGTGACCTAAGGGAAGTATTTATGGTTGTACTATGGATCCTAATGAAAGACATTCGTTAGGAAAATTAAAAAATTAGTCACAAATACCTTATGAGGACATTTAACCTAAGGGTGACCTGGGATAATAAACTATCAATGATTAAGGCATGAGAGACAATCAAGGGGCATTTTGTCAAATGTTAGTGAAATAGAGGAAAACCAATACTAATTGAGGATAGTCATATTATCATCATTACAATAGGAAATCCCAATATGAGGAGAAACTTTTTCATTGTATTATTTCATAGTCAAAGATTCAAGGGATGATAATAACCAAAGAGGCTAGGGTTATAGTGAAAAGGGCATATGCCAGTCTACAACAAATGACAATCAAGACAAGTGATAAGGGGAGTCATATGTCAAATTTTATAAGACTTTCATAAGCATAAATAGATATATGTCTTGGAGGTTGTTGATAGTGTACAAGACCTCAAGAAAGCTTCAAATTGGATAGTCGCTTCATTGATGATAGTGATAGAACTATCAAGGAAGAAAGAAGATTCAAAGGATAGTTTTATAGTATAGTGGTATCCAAGGATTTAATATTAGTCCATGGATTTATTTTAGACACTAAATGCATGAAAGTGGTTGAAGATAACAATGCATAGAATAGTGAAACCATGAGGATTAAGGCAGATATGGAATGGAGATTTGAGATGAAAGGCTTCTAAGAAAGGTTATTTATTACAAAGGGTAGACTTCAAGGGTAACAAAGCATTAAAGGTGAGAAGATAGTCACTTCATCATAGATGAAAATACAAGGTTCAATTTAAGGATAGTCAAATGATATAGGGAAGTAATTGAAGTGTACTTACCTTCACATCAAACTTAAAACAATCATGAAAAAGGGTAGTTTCAGACTTTAAAATGACAGTCCTTTGTGCAGTTGCATCACAAAATGATAGTTTTCAATTGTAAAGAAGAAACGGTCATCAAAGACAAATCTATAATAAAAAAAAATAATATATGAAAGGTTTTGAGATTAAAAGGCAAGTGAAAACGATGAGTTCAAAGACAAAATATATGATGCATTATTTCAAATACTAATGAATTCTCTTGCACCCATCACTTTAAAGAATATAGTTATCTAAGTTCATGTAGTTTCAAGCATTATTTTAGATTTATGCATGCAAAATTACCAAAACTAGCTAACATTGTTTTATAACACCATTAATGAATAAAGGTTACCTAAGTGAAAGTTGTTTGAGGATGAGAATAGCGAGGTTTCGAGGTCAAAGGTCCAACAACAAACTATTTGAAATCCAAAGTGCGTTATGAGAAAATCATTCATATAATATTCAACTATTCACATGCAATAATTATTTCTTTTATACTAGTTGAATACCTGTGGACTCAACGATATAAACATATTGGGGTCTACAAGAATAGTGCATGTATCATCAACACTCAAACCCTAAATTTTCATCATATTCATTCTACTAATTTAGTTATTCTTACATTTCAAAATAGAATTTAATAAACAAAATTAAATGGACTTGTTGAATTTCACTTGAGTATCAATGTTGAATATTTCATATAGCAAGGCATCTATCATAAACCTCTGCTTTGTATCTCATGTATGTTGTGTAGCTGCATCCTGAGCACTCTCACCATCATACATGCAAAAAACACTGCAAGAGTGACAATGGTGGACTAGAACTCTAGGCCTAGAAGTCGCAACCACATCAGGCTCTACTAGAGGTCTCGTACACTATACAATGCTCTGAGTGATCAAGCTAATTGAGTCCAATGTGTTGACCTCAATTTTTTCCTTCACAATGGAAGGAATGGTGACATGCTCCACCATGGGTTTTGCCAAGGGTCTTGGTGCCAACTATGGATTACATCATGCACCCAATCTATCATGTGTGGAGCCCCCACCTCTATCGTGAAAGTCTAAATAGTCAAAATAATTTGGCACCTTATTGAGGAAAAATTCACAATAGAGTTTCCTTAAAAAATACTATGGTACCTCATAGTTACTTCATGGAGGTTGGTCAACAACCTTCCACCACTACTCCCAAAACTTATTTTCACTTAATTCATGGTGGCACCAATGGATGGGGAATCTCCTGCATGCATGTGATAAAGGTACATTGGTTCTTGGGTCTGTTAAAAGGGCACACAAGTCAGATTTGCTAATTTTTTCTTTCTTCACTTGTGCATAGGAAATTCCACTTGCATAAAATTATTTGAATTCCTCCCTCTTATTCAACCAAAAACTAATTTGTTCACTCATTGCTCCTACATGAGATACAATCAACTTTAGCGATTCAACAAGGTGTCTCCTATAAGGTTGGGTTGCAACATGTTCGTTTAATCTTGCAATAAATTGTTCAAGCTCTCTTTTGTTCTTTTCAATTTGATTTAAAATATTTTCTTGAGTTCTTATAGGATGTTAAGGAATTGAGGAAGGGGTTTGATGTTCTTGTTTGGAAGGGTTTTTGTGAGGAGGTGATTGTGAATTATCAATATTTGAAGGTGGGGATTGACTTTCTAAAAATTAAAATAAAGTTTAATAAAAAAACCAAATTTGATTTGCAATTTAAATCAAATTTGAAACCAAAACACCATAAATACATACCTCTTCCACATCTATGACATCTTGGTGTCATCCTCATGAAGAATCATGAGCTGAGAGTGAAACAAATGAAGAACTTTTGGCAAGTGTGAGTTGCAAAGGTGAAAAATGCCAAACCAAGTCACGACCTCAACAAAAAATGAGGTAATTTGCTATTATGTTTCTAACCTTCTTTCATATTTGGCGAGCGCCAAATTTGGTGCTCTAAATTTGGTTGCACAAAAAGGCCTATTCCATGATATTTTACAATGTGGAAACTTTTTTGTTTTACGGATTGGTGCACACAACCCATAGCATCACCATTCCATATTTTCCAATCATTTTCTTGTCATTGTTGTAGCTAGTGCACAAGTCCTCATGTTTCTGCCTCAACTCATTTCTTTCCTTCACTATAGAATCAAGTTTATTTTGTATCTCCATAGTTGTTCAAAATAAAAATGAAATTGAAAAATGTCTCAAAACAAATACCTTGCCATCTAGCTAATTGCTTAGAGCCATGTACAAAATAGGGATTGTCTTTACTCATAAAAATAATTTATAATATATTTGTTAGTTGGGTGTTCAAATTGAGTTCAACATTGAAATTTTCCAATTATCCATTATTGCCAACAATCATATGTATTTTGAGACAATATTACCTTGGTGGGGTTTTTTAATCCATTTTCCAACAATATTGAAAATATACAATAGGGATCTTGGACTATGTCTTAAGTTATATGAATCTAATTCTGATGATTCATCAATAGTCACCATAGATAACCTATCTATTTTTTTAGTAATGATCTTTTATAGAAAATTGGTTAAAAACCATCCTTGTGTTTTCTAGGGAATTCTTTGGAATCAGGAAAATAAAAGGAATTATGGATCTTAAAAATGGTCTAGATAGTTGGATTTGTTCAATCCAAAATAATCAGCTAAATTTTGAACCAATATTATTCTGATGAGGTGTTTTTTAATCCTTTTTGCAAATAATTTTGAAATGTTACACGGTGTGGATTTCAAACTATTTCTCAATGTTGTATGAATCTAATTCAAAAAAATTCATGAATATTAATGATATACACCATGTCTTTCATTTTAGTAATGTTCTTGTACAGAATATTGGTCTAAAACCATCTATAGATTTGAGATCATTAATAGATGAAATTTTGTTAGTTCCTTATCTTGGTTGTTGCATGAGATAATACTATCTTTGTTAAAGTTGTCAACAATTTTCATTTACCACTACTATATAACCTCTCTATTTTTTGTTTAGTTATTAATAACTTCAAATTTCATAATAGTATTTTATTTTGTCTTTGGTGCTCTTTATACTAGTTTTCTTTTATTTTATACCTAACATATACACTTCTATTAGAGAATATAGAAAGAGAAGAGAAAGTGAGGTCTATCATAACATTATTGCCACACCACCATTAGTCTCTAGCATCTAAGATCATTGATTCCTTAGTATGAAGATTATTTATTTTAGTTATTTCAATTAGAATAGCTTGGTAGTTTTAGAGTAGAATAATTCATGTTTTATTTATTTATTTTTATATCCCTAGAGTAAAAGAATGAAGAATCAAGTTTGTTAATTTTTTGGCTATGTATTGTATTTTTATTAAGAAAAAGATTAGTTTGAGTAGAAAATTTGAATGAGGAAAAGAACTATATTTTTATATTATTTTTTAAGAATAATTTAAAATATATATTTTGAGTTGAACAACAACACACATTTTAGAAAGCCTCATGATTATGCACTTCAATTGCATGGAGGTGGGCTAAGAAACATTCACACTCCCTTATTCCAAGTTTGACAAGATTGATGATGGACTTTGGAAGAGATATGTTTATATCAGAGTTGTGTAGCGAAGTGGTAGAACAATGATTCTAAGGTTGATATGGGTCCCTAGCATTCAATTTTGGTATGTAGGTATGGATTGCTTGGGAACAAGAAATATCTAGGATGGGAGGACTGTAATGTCCCCAATTTGGTTGGGTCAGCCAACCCTAATTTCTCTACAACATTTCATTAGAATACTGGTCGGAGGAATGTTTAAAAAAATTCAAAAGATCTTTGGTAACACTAATAAAAATTGGCATCCCTTTCTTGGAGAGTAACTCATATTTGAATACAAGGATGCAAATATAAAAAATAAAACAAGTTCTTAAAGAAATAAACCTAAAGTCTAAAATAGGGATTTGGAGGTGGGTAGTTGAAGTGGAGGAGCAAAAAATTTATTGTCTAAAATGTGGGTCAAGAAATCATATGACAAAACAATGCAAAGAACCCACTAAGAAAAATAAGGAATGGAGGATAAATGACACTAGTTAAAGTGACGATGGCACTATTAAAATAGGAAGCCCTAAAAATTAGGAGAGAATGTCAATCATTTTGAAAGATCATAAAGCAATGAGAAAAATGAAAAGTGACCTTGAGCAAGAGAATGAAGCAAGGAAGGAAGAAAAAAAATTGTACCTAACCTCAAGCAAAATTAAGAAGATAACCAAAAAAGTATCTTTGAAAGTGACAATGAATAGGAGTACGATGATTTAGACATAATATATACAAGAAACATTTCTCATACAATAGCTAGAATGCTAGAACAAGTTAAAAAATAAAAGAAAAAGAAAGGTAAAAAGTCAAATAAGCAAAGGCAATAAGATTTTTCTCAGGAGAAGGGCATCAAAAGCATCAAAAAATTCTTACAAGGAAGAAAGGGAGGAGAGAATTCCCTCAACAAGGAGCCATGAACATAACAACATGTAACGTTAGGGGCTTAAACACCCCTAATAAAAGGCTCTTAATTAAGTGCCAGATAGAAATATCATAGGCTAATATAATACTATTGCAAGAAACTACGATAGAAGTAAAAACCCAAATCTTATTTCTCAGAGGATGGGAGGAATCACTCTCAAAATCATTTGCTATAGTAGGTGGGATGGGAACTATATGGCAAACTACCAAAGTAACAATGCATATAATTGAGAAATAAGTAAAATGGATGATGTGTGAAGCCTCAATCCTAAAGCGCAAACTCAAATTCATCCTCTTTAATATATATGGCCCAACAAGAAATCAAGACAAGGAAAAATTATGGGTTACACTAAGCTAGAAATTATCCAAGGTAGCAAGCCATTTGATAATATTGGGTGGTGATTTTAATGTTTTACTTAGGAAAGAGGAGAAATTTGGAGGATATAGAAAAGTCTCATCATTAATGAATGAATTTGGATGGTTCTTAACTACCAACAACCTCATAGATGCTCAATCAAAGAATGGATTATATACATGGTTAAATAGGAGGGATGGAATGTGTTGTATAAGAGAAAAACTTGATAGATTTGTATTTTCACAGAACTGGTTGGAAAAAAATTACAAGTTGAAAGCAACTATTCTTCCTCTAGTTGGCTCAAATCATCTTCCAGTCAAAATCACAATTACTGTTAGGGTAAAGGTCTTAACTTAATTATGTTGATTAAGTTACCTTTATTCCCTTCTTAAGATTTCACATTAGTTTGCATAAAGTGACATTTAATAATTATATTAATTATTAAATGTTATCCTATTAGGGCTTCTATTAGGGTTTTTCCTATTAGGGTTTTATTAGGGTTTGCGTGATCTCCTTTTTATAAGGATTGATCCCATTGTATTTCATATCAATTCATTCTCTGATTTTCTCTGATATATATATTTTCAGTTTTCAGAGAACCCTTGCTTGTTTGTATCCATCTCTTCTTTTGTGATAGGTTATTTGCATGCATGTGATCTTCGGGGTTTGTGGTGTTGTATTTTCTCAACTCCTACATGGTATCAGAGCTCCACACCTGCAGCTTCCTGTTCTTGTTTTGAAGATTTTTGGAGCTTCAAGGGTTTGGGGCTTATTTTCTTGATCTAGGGCATACCTGCATTTTTGAAGCATTTTCAGCTCAAACGGACATCGCCATTGCGTCCGCAGGGGTCCAAAACCCCTAAATCAACTGTCCATTCATCCATTTTGGACAAAGTCAAAATTTGAGGCAAAATTTTTTTACCTAGGCGGCTGTACAGCCCACCCAGGGCCGGGTACGATTTTGCAGAATAAAAAATTATTTAATTTTTCATATTTTGCATATTTATTCTTTTTGGGCTATTTGCAGATATTATTGTTTGTGTGACAATAATTTAAATATGGGGGGTTTTATTTAAAAATTGGGGGGGTTTTTCTTTGGTTTCGCCTTGGAAGGAATCTTCCATTCTCAGTTTATCAGTGTTTTAGACTATTGGTTCTTGTGCCATCTGTATCTTCGTTCTAGGTGTTTGCCTTTGTTTGCCATCTGATTTGAGTAGTGTCGTATGGGCACTTATCTAGATTATTGTCTTCTTGTTCCTGATCATCCTATCTTCAGCGAAGGTTCTTCAACACCATAGCAGTCATCTTTCGACAGTTGTTTGCGGCTTCTTCTGCTTCAGTGATGTTCTTCTTCTTAGCTTTCTTCTTCTCTTTTTGGAGTAGAGCTTTTTCCCATGAGGTTTTCTCTATTTCTCCATTTTACAGAGATTTGGTTGTATTTGGGTACCTGATTTGGCCTCGTTGCTGGGATCCATGTTTGCCTTCTTGCATTGTAGTTACCTTTGCTTTTCTGCATTTGTTTGTAGCTGCACTATTGCTCATCTTAAGGGGGGGTATTAGGGTAAAGGTCTTAACTTAATTATGTTGATTAAGTTACCTTTATTCCCTTCTTAAGATTTCACGTTAGTTTGCATAAAGTGACATTTAATAATTATATTAATTATTAAATGTTATCCTATTAGGGTTTTATTAGGGTTTGCATGATCTCCTTTTATAAGGATTGATCCCATTGTATTTCATATCAATTCATTCTCTCATTCTCTCTGATATATACATTTTCAGTTTTCAGAGAACCCTTGCTTGTTTGTCTCCATCTCTTCTTTTGTGACAGGTTATTTGCATGCAGGTGATCTTCGGGGTTTGTGGTGTTGTATTTTCTCAACTCCTACAATTACATCATAAAAAACTATCAACGAAGCTACTTCAAAGTGAAAAAGATGTGGTTTAGAAATGATGAACTAGTAGACCTAATTGAATGTTGGTGGAACTAAGCACCCAAATGTGTAGAGACAAAAAGCTTCATTTTCACAAATAAACTACAGTACATCAAAAGTAAATTATAGGAATAGAACAAGACAGTCTTCAAAAATATATTTGTTGAAAAAGAAAGACTAAAAGAAGAGCTGTCAGATTTGAATAAAAAAGGTAATGAAAGATGAAATGTTCTAGGAAGACTAAAAGAAGGAAAAGAGAATTATGGAAGAATAAAGTATGGAATGCACTAATAATAAGTCGAATACAAAGATGACTGAAGATAAGTAGAACTGATATATGAGCTTAATGAGCATTCAACCATGGACATGAAGAACTGTGCACTAAGCTAAGACATTAAATAACTAATTTGGAAGACAAATTGAAACAAGAATTTTGATTAAGAAACATGAAGAATTGCACACTTTAATGAAATAAGAGAATTGGAAAATAAGGTAAAATAATACAATGATGAGACTAAAGAATTGAAGGAAAATATATGTGAAATATGCTACAAAAGATGGATGTTGGGCTCCCAACAACGCTTGAGGGAGGGTATTTTCCTATATATAGTAGGGGAGATATAATAGGGTATAGAAGATGAAAGATGGGCTACTAAAACTGTATGGTGGACTATCTTTCCTCTCTAAGAGGAAAGGTACAACAGATTCTTAATTTTTGTGCCCAAAGCACCACAGTCAAGCTAAAAAATGCCAATTTCAAAACACGTAAAATATGCTAGTGATTTCTAGGCCTAAATCACTAAAACTATGCTACACAATGTCAAATTTCATGTTGAAAGCAATTGAAATAGACTACATAAACTTGATTTTCAAGTTTTAAGATTCATATATTTTTAGTCATTGAAAATACCTTCAATTAGACTAATACCATTATTTGCTATTGAATGCTAAAAGAAGAGTAATATAAAACTAATAATATTTTTTCTACAACACCAAAAAATAAAAAACACATAGTCAACAGTTTTTACAATTCAAAACTAACCCAAATATAACCTAATCATTTTTTTCAGGTCTAATTTTGAAACATTTTCGAGGCCAAAATCTTTCATCTAGGCCCTCAAAATTAGTTTTTAGTATTTTTTTCGTGCTTTTAGAAAGTTGTCTTTAGTAACTTGGAACTCATGTTTCCAATTTGAATTGTAAGTTAACAATTCATCTTACCTTAGTGTTATAATTTTTTAACGAAAAATCTAAGCTCAAAGGTATATGCATGCAAATTACCAAAAACGACAAAATAGGGCAAATGTCAGAAACTATAAAAAATGGTATTTTTTGGTTTTTTCTCAATTTTTAGAATTAAAGGATTCTCTTTCATTGTAGTAGCGGGGATGAATAATAGAAGAATTTAATTTGAAAACAAATTTCAACTTTTTGGATCTTATTAATCAATAATGGCTCAATTTTGTTGAATGTTTCTTTGGTTTCATCAGTTTAAAATATTATGCATACAATATAATTAGTTTATTTATTTATAAAAAAATGAAATTTGAAACTCAATAAGTAATAATCAATTTTAAAATCATACTTTTTTCAAATGAATAAAACTATTTACCATTCTTTAAAGTAAACAAGTTTCACATAGTGGGGAGTACTTGTCTATCTAGCATTATAGCAATTGTACTTGTTGGTTAGTCGATAAAATATTTATCAAATATCAATTTAGGAGCAAGTCAGAAAATAGTTTGAAATAATATATTATTGTATGTCATATGTATTGTATCCACATAGATTTTTGTATCATAACAAATAGGATTAGAATTTTGGTTTGAGTTAGAATTAGAATTTAGCTAGGGATTAGGGTTGGAATTAGGATAAAGGTTAGGGTTATAATGAGGGAACTAGGCTTAGGATTCAATTAGGGTTCTTGTTAAATGATTCATTTAAGGTTAGAGTTCAATTTGGGTTTAGGTCAGGTGAGGTTTAGATTCAATTAAGGCTAGGTTTATAGTTCAATCGAGGTTAGGGTTAGGATTCAATTAGGGTTATGGTTTAATAAGGGTTAGGATTCTAAGATAAAGCTTAAGGTCACAATTAAGTTTAGGGTTAGGGTTAGGGTTAGAGAACTAGGGTAAGGGGTCAATCAGGTTTAGGGTTTAATTAAGGCTATGGTTCAATTAGGGTTAGGGTTCAAATATGAGTTTAAGGTTAGGGTTGATGTTGGCATTAAGGTTAGGGTTAGAGCTAGCGTCCAACTAGGGTTAGGGTTAGAGTAAGTGTTCAACTAGGGTTAGGGTAATGATATGTTTTGGGTTCATTCAGGGTTAAATTAGGGGTAGGATTAAGGTTAAGTTAGGGCTAGGATTAAATTAGAGTTTAATTAGGGTTAGGCTTATAGGATAAATCTTAGCGTCAAGGTTAGGATTAGCGTGTGTTAGGGTTTAGGGTTAGATTTAGGGTTCAATTAGGGATGTGGTTAGGGTTAAGGTAAACTTAGGTTAGCTTAGGGTTCAATTAGGGTTAGGGTTCAATTAAGGTTATATTTAGAACTAAAATTCCCATTAGAATTAGGGTTTGTGTTAGAATTTGGATTATGAATAGGGTTAGAATTAGAATTATGATTATACTTAGGGTTAGATTTAGAATTAGAATCATGGTTAGGTTTCAATTAATTTTAGTGTCCAATTACTATTAGTGTTACAATGTATTTAGGGTTAGAGTTCAATTAGGGTTCAAGTAGGGTCAGGGTTATGGTTTAATTAGGGTTAGGGTCAAGGTTATGGTTTAATTATGGCTAGGGTTAAGGTTAGGTTAGTATTAGGGTTATGATTTGAACTTTGGGTAGGGTTAGGTTTAGAATTAGGTTAGGATCAATATTCAATTAGGGTTAGGTTTGGGGTAAGAGTTAGGGTTCTAGGATAAAGTTGGGGGTCAAGGTCAAGGCTAGGGTTAGACTGGTTGAAAATGGTTTAACTTGATTATTTGATGTTTGAGTCTCAATAATCAACTATGGTATTTACAAATACCTTTTCCCTAAATATGTTGAATCATAACAATCATGTTCTCCTTAGTCTAAACATTAGATAAACCAATTAAACAACCATGGGAAAATGATTGTGGATAAAAATAAAGTGTGGCAATGAGCCTACGATGATGTATGCTAATATATGATGTGATAATGGTACTATATTTCTTGGAATTTCCTTTTATCATTCCTTTATCTATAGATTCCTAATAGATATTGTATGGTTCAAATGATAGACTAAATATCTTTAAATATAAAAAAACAAATAAATCAATATAAAAGGTGTGCTAGGTCAACTCACAATTGCTTGTGGTAAAAAAGGTATGAATTTTAATTTAGATTATAAAAAATTGAGGTTCAAATCCATAACTATATAAATGACCCTAGTAAATTCTACATCTACTAATTGATCTAAAATGATGGATAGGGAAGATTAGGATTGAGACCAATTTCAATGAATGAACTTGATAAATGGATCAAGAAAAAAGCGAGGCTATGAAATAAATTCATGTAAGAATATACCACTTATAGAATTAATGTTGTGTTAAAGACATCATAACTGAAGACTCATATTATTGGTCATAAGTATGTAATTTTCCCCAAATTATATATAATAAGTACTGAGTTTTTGAACATTAATTACACTTCCACTAACTTAATCAAGGCTAATTAAATGAGAGAACACAAGTGTCCAATGGAATAAATAAGGGTCAAATATCATAATATCAAATTTTATTTTAAGAAATTAAGTACAATAAAATGATGTGCATAGAACTAGAATTTAAGAAGGAACATTTGTAAGGATGAAGGCTTTCAAATTTGATTAACCATACAATAGAAAATAAATCATCTTAGAGTGTATATTTTGTTCTTATATTTTTTGCAAGTTAATTTTAGTGAAAAATATTTATTTTAATCCTTGCATAATGTTTGCAATATAAAATTAATATTGATTTGTGGTGCATGTAAGGAATCTAGGGATGCATACATATCATATGGGTTAGACATTCTTTGGGAAAATTTTTATGGTGTACATGTAATATGGGGATAAATATTTAATAATGGAAAAATTTAGTACCAAAAGGAAAAACTTAACACCAAAAGTGAGGGGGACACAAATTTTTAAGTTCACAGTATTAGGCACACATTTTTTGTAATACAATTGTACAATATTTGCCTCTTGAACACTACAATAATTTTTTCGTTTCACATAAACTAACAACTTAATCAACCAAGCATCTATGATTTAAAATAATAGTGTTGATTTCAAAAGTTCTTCATTCAGCATGGTGATGGAAAATAAACATCACCAATTATATGCTTATACTCAAAAGTGCTAAGCTCCTATAATTAGTAGAATCCCTAGAACTAGGCCTAAACCTCAAGGTTCATGATGAACCTACCTACACATCCCCTTGTGGTAAATTAGAGGCTTCATAGTTCACCCAACAATATTAGAGGAAGTTCATTCTCTCCTCTTGTATGATATATCTAATCTCACCTCTAAACCATGACTATGCATTAAGCATAAGCTATGAACTTAGTAAATTATAATATAATGATAATAATCTTTCCATCAAATGTTGGTTTTATACCAAAAATTACTAATCCATAATGTATAAATATACAAAAATACATAGGGGCTAAATATCATATGATAATTCCAAAGATCACACACACAGTGACTATATCTAGCATACATCACATATACACCAGGTGACTAGCTCATATGCACATCACATTATAAAAATGACTAGCTCATATGCACATCACATTATAAAAATGACTAGCTCATACAGACATCATATGTACATCACACTAGTAGAACCATGATTGGCTCATACACACATCACAAGTATTCATGTGTGAACCAGGTGAATCTTAGCTAATCCATAAAAGTAGCAGGTAGACATCAATCATTAGCACAACCCAATAATTGGTTGTCACTGCTCAAACACCTTAGAAGTTCACACTTGGGTGGGTCATACATAACATTTCTTTTAATAATGATCAAGTGAGCTAGATAAATATATCACAATAAATAAAGCCATGGGCCTATATATAGAGACTTCTAGATATGGAGTTAGATTTCACAATGAGTTAGATATGGAGTTAGATATCAATGAAGAACTCTTTGAGGTCTTCCACGAGTTTCTTGTGTGGAGTCATCTTGTCATATTTTGTCTGGTACTCATTTTTTACTGGATTGATATTAGCTAAGAGTCTCCATAAAATTTAAGAAACATGACCTGCCATTGTACCGCTATTTTGAGTCTGATCACAAGGGCTTCGTATTCAACAATGTTGTTAGTGCAAGGGAAAGATAACCGGTAGGATTTAGGAATACAATCCCATTGCAGTGTGATGAATAAAACACCTACTCCTAATCAATTTTGCGTATATGACCCATCAAAATTAACCTTCCAATGATCTGCGGCACTGAGGTTGAACACGGATTCGTCTGAGAATTTTGATATAAGTGGGTTCTTTGAATAGATGGGCACTTCTAGTAATTATGTAGAATTATAAGGATACATTTTGTTTTATGGTAGATATTGATAAATGCATGATGGAAATTGTTGATCCAAAAACATTTTGGATCATGCCTATGGGGTATGAAGTTGAAGAGAACATTTTGGATATGTATGGACAACACTTACTAAGTAAACCTTTGGATCCGACAGAAGAGAGGTTCGGTACCTATGCAAAAAAGGACATACATGTGCACAATGAAATTAGGAAACCTGTGATAACTAAAAGAGTTAAAAAGGAAGTTGAAATCCTTGCAGAAAGTTTGGGAATATCCATAGAAAAATTAAAGGAAGCTAGAAAGAAAAGGGAAGAAGCTGAAGCAGCAAAGTAGGAAACAAAAACTCAATCAGCTAGTCTAGTAGTACCCTCTTCCAAAACTAGGTCAACAAGAAGCTTTGCACCCCCATCCGCTCCTCTAGAAAAAACAATTCCTGTGAATACATCTGAAAAGGATGGAAAAAGAAAGAAAGATAAAAGAAAGAGAGTCTATGTAGCAGTTTTTGAGGATGAAGAGACAAAATCTGATGAAGGAGTCAAATAAATAAAGCATTGAGGTGCTAAATCAACCACAATTTCTAAAGATAAGTACTTCGGAGAAGAAGTCAAAACAATGAAGAAAGCAAAAATTGACAAACCAGGTATGCCAGTGGAAGACTTTGAAAAAGCTTTGGTTAATGATAGAAATCTTAAACCACTTTGCAAATGGTATAAATTTTTTGATGAAACTGGTCAAAGAATCCTTGAAGAGGAAACAATCAAGTATTTGAACTTTTTCAATAAAGTTCTCATTGAAATAATGCATAGCTTACCCAAAATCTTATATGAGACATTGGAAATGAGGAGACTTAATGATAGAACAAAAGAAGAACAGATGAGAGAAAGAATCCTAGTAGAATTGAGTCTGGTAATGTCAATGGAAGAGATGCATACACTCCTGAATAAAGACAAAAAGGAATTCAAAAGCAAGACAAGAGTGAATAAGCTCATGATCGGTCTGACTGATGAAGTCATAAAAGAAACTGAGAAAATCTTGAGAAAGATTCTGCTAAATGATCGAATTGATGTTGTCGCAGAAGAAGTGAATGTTGAAGGTATTGCATTTAATCTAGTGAATAAAGAGGTAAATGATGATATGGTTGAGGATACTATTCCTCTAGTTGACGATAATACAAAAATTCCTATGGAAATTGAAGCTCTGGAAAATGTATCAATTGAGAAAGTGGAGATCCTTGAAGATAAGTCAGAACTTCATGACCGAATCTCAAACACTCATGGACTTCAGGGAATTCGTGGCTCACTCAGGTCTAGAAGATTGTCAGACTTTAAACGGGTTCTACACTTGGACTAACTGGCATAAGGACTTTACGAAAATCTGAAAAAGACTTGATAGGTTTTTAATATCTCCTGGTTGGCACAAACAATGTCTCGTAAACAAGCCACATATTTTGCCTGTATCTATCTCAGACCATTTTCTCGTCAAAATCAATCTATGTCAAAGTATGGAACAAATTAAATCACCATTCAGATTCCTGAATATGCGGTGGCATGATGAAGGTATTCAAATCATGCTTAAAAAATGGTGGAGTGAGGTTAAAGTGGGGGGCTCGAATAGCTTTAGATTCATAAAGAAACTGCAATTCTTAAAATCTAAGTTGAAAACCTGGAATGAAAGGAATTTGATGAACATTTTCATTGAAAAGGCTAGGATTGAATCTGAATTAGAAGCTTTGAATGAGAAGGTGATAAAAGCTAGGATCGGGAATGAGGAATTCAAGAAAGAAAAAGAGCTTAAATCTGAGCTGGCAGAAGCGCTGAAACATGAGGAGATTTATTGGAGGGACAAATCAAGAGAGGTTTGGCTTCATGATGGGGATTCCAATTTCAAATTTTTTCATGCTTCAGTCCTAGCCCAAAGGGCCGCAAACAAAATCAAATACATCCAGTCCCAAGATGGCTCCCGAAAGTAGGGCAGTAAGGAAGTAAGCAAAGTTGCGGTCAAGTTTTTTCAAAATCTCCTGGGTGCACAGGTGGGTGGAAACACTAATCGAAGCATTTTGGATACAATGGAAAGGAGAGTAGGTAGGGAAGATAATGAAATGCTATGTCAACTGAACTTTGTAGATGAAGTCAAGACCACTCTATTCCAACTTCACCCCGACAAGGCCCCAGAGCCGAATAGTTTCTCGACCAGTTTTTACCAGAAATGTTGGAGTTTTCTTGGAAAAGAACTTTGGCAAGTGGTGGAAGACTTCAAAAAGTCAAAAAGGTTTGTTAAAGATCTGAATAACACGGTCATAGCTCTCATCCCCAAAAAAGTTGAATGCAAATCATTTAGCGACTATAGGCCCATTTCCCTTTGCAATACAGTCTATAGAGTAATAGCCAAAGTCTTAGCAAATAGGCTGAAAAGCATTCTGGGGAAAATCATCTCACCAGAGCAAAACGGATTTGTCCCAGGGAGGGAAATTACTGATTGTATCTTACTAAATAGTGAGGTGATTGATTCCCTTAAAACTTATCATTTGGGAGGAATGGTAATCAAATTGGATGTAAGTAAGGCCTGTGACAAAGTAATTTGGGATTTTTTGCTTAAAACCATGGAACGAATGGGTTTTAGCGAACATTGGTGCTCTCTGATCCAACATTGCATATCAACTGTAAGATCTTTAGTGCTGGTAAATGGTTCCTTACATGGTTTCTTTTCTGCCACCAATGGCCTTCGATAAGGAGACCCACTTTCACCAGCACTGTTTGCGATCATGATTGAAACATTAGGGTCTGCCATCAGGCAGAGAGTACAACAAGGAGAGTGGACCGGGTTAACAGTTGCCCCAAATATGGAAAGAGTCACTCACTCCCAATTCACAGATGACACCACACTATTCGGAGAGGCAAGCATTCGTGAGGAAAAATGCATAAAAGCAACACTAAAAGAGTACGAGGAACGGTCAGGACATAAAATGAATAAAGAAAAATATAGAATATATTTTTTTAATACCAAGTTTTCGGTTCATCAGACAATCTCCAATATTCTAGGCTACCAATCGGAAAAGCTCCCGACTAGATTTCTTGGGATTCAAGTTATGGTAGGAACATGTAGATCCAAGCATTGGGAAGCAGTGCTAAGCAACTATAAAAATAGGGCTCTATCTTGGAAAAACAATTGGTTAACGTTAGCTGGTCGAATAACTATGGAAAAAGTTGTATTATTGACCATCCCAATTTTCACAATGGCATGCTATGAAGCTCCTAAAAAGGTCAAGGAAGATTTTTAAAAAATATTGAAAATATTCTTATGGGAAGGCTCCAAAGGCCAAAAAAATATACCTTTGATCGGTTGGGATTTGGCAAGCAAACCGAAAAACGAAGGGGGGATAGGTCTAAGGAAAATCGGTTTTCAAAACTCAGCTCTTAGAGCCAAGCTAGTATGGAAAATTTATAGACAACCAGACAAGTTATGGTGCCGCATTCTTCAGAACAAGTACCTAGAAAATTCATCACCCTCAAGGATCTTGACAACTGGCAATCTCCAGGGTGGCTCGACGATTTGGAGTTTATTAAAAAATGTCGCCCTTTGATCACGAACCATATCTCATGGAAAATAAGAAATAGGCAGACGACCAGGTTTTGGACTGACTCCTAGAATGGATATAGGAGCCTTTCTGACTTATTCAACTTGGACCAGCATATTGAGAGATTGGAAATCAAATATGGTAGTGTAGTAATTAATTACATTGAGATACTGAGTGAGGTCAAAGGGGGGAGAGCAACCTGGAAAAATCTATCCCATTTACCCCTTTCTCAAAGGACTGTGGCATCAATAATGGAGGAACTAAATAGTCGCATTGTTTGCACATCCAATTAGGAGGACAATATTATCTAGTGCGGTGCGAAATCAGGAGAGTACTCTGCTATAATTGGCTACTAGCTGCAAATAAAAATTGGAGCCAGAATAGACTAGCTGGCGACCCTCTGTTGGAACCAAACTGTGCTACCCAAAGCAGGTGCCTTTTTATGGGTGGCAAGCAATCATCGGTGCCTTACCTCAGATAGGCTAAAGAAAATTGGAATTGCTAGCCCTTCCCAGTGCACAATGTGTTATTCTATAGAGGAGGACAATGACCACCTTTTCTTATCATGCCCATTAGCAATAAAATGTTGGAACTGGCTTCAAAATTCATTCCAAATTTATGGGCCAAGACAGGCAAAATTACATGAATTTGTGAATTCATGGTAAATAGGCAATAAAAATTATTATTGGCATAGCTTGCGTGTTTCAGCTCCCTCGATGGTGGTATGGCACCTTTGGAAAGAACGAAATAGGCAAATTTTTAAAGGAGAAGCCCTTTGTAGTGATCATCTGATAGAAAAAATTAAGGAAGCTCTTATCGAAGTGGCCAATAATAGGACCCTAATTAGAACTAAATCAAAATTTACAAAATGGGATGAAGACATTCAAAAGGAATGGGGTAAACTTAAATGTCCCAAGGAACTACCCATGGAAAAGAAGAAAGTAGACAGGAAATTGGTGTCTTGGAAGTGCCCGAAAGATCTACCTTATAAGTTGAACTTCGACGGAGTGGCCAAGGGTAATCCAGGCAGGGCAGGGGCTGGCTACATCATCAGGGATCATGTCTGTGTGTGGGAAGCATCAAAAAACATTGGAATATGCACAAACAACATTGCGAAACTAGAAGCTTTAACATTGGGTTTACAAACTTGCATTCAAAAAGGCATTAGGTCAGTGGAAATTGAAGGTGATTCCAAGATATGCATCGAGGCAGTCATCAATGGTCGCTCCCCAAGCTGGAAAATCAACTGTTGGGTAGATCAAATTAAATCTTTACTAGCCAAAATCGACAATTACAAAATCAGACATGCCTATAGAGAAGCAAACAAGGCGGCGGATTGCCTAGCAAATTCCGGCGTAGGACAATTGAGTAAACAACTCATAGACTCTAATCTTGACACTTGGGAAGGGCTTAGGATTATTGTCGAGGATGATGTGACAAGTAAGGCTACAAAAGACCAGTAAGGTGTGGGATGGTACTTATCCTCGTTGGCCGGTGGTTTGATGGCTCGTTTTAACAGCTCAGCTAAGTACAAGGGCAGTCTTGGGGGATGCATGTAATCACTATGGGAAAAACAATCAATACCATATCATGGGAACCTGTAACAGGGTGGTAACGTATGTAGGCTTGCTTCTGTAAATTTATCCCTTCACCCAGTACCATGAGCCAGAATAGATTACCAACTTAAGTGGGTGATCTATCCCTAGGGATTAGGAATTGCTCGAATCATAGGGCTAACATTTCACAAAATTTTGCCACCAGAATATGCGAATGGCTATTAATAGCCGAACATATCAAGTTCTCTAACAAAAGCTCTAAATTTGGAAAAGGCAGAATGGTTTTCATAGTTGGTGTTGACTGTCACTGCCTCAAAGAGCCTGCAATGGCATAGTGTAGAAGGTTGTTTAACATACCGGATCCAGCCACAAGGAATGCAGTAGTAAATCTTGTCTCAACGGTTCTTTCCCTCGACCAACATTGGTGTGACGACAAGATCTATGAGCTAGTTCTCAGTGCTCTGGTGGACATCACCAATGCAAAGGAGGTTGTAGTAGAAGGGTTGGACAAGTTCGTGGAAATCGGTAATGCCCTGGCTGTAGCCGATGCTACCCTGAATTTCTGAGATGAAGAGTGGTTCAGTTGCCTCAAGAACTACTTCGATCCTGAAATTTTGGGTTTCGTTTCAGATGACTCCGGCTCAGACGAGGTACAAGATGAGGCAAGCGGGGATGATGTCGCTGAGGAAGAAGCTCAGGCTTGTCAACTGGCCATGGAGGAATTCCGTATCAATGCATGGGAAGCATTTAGGGTCAAGGTCAAAAATGCTGACATGACTGCCTTTACGAATTTCATGTGTTCAAACTTGGTATGGCTCAATGAGGTCTGTCTTAAAAGCCTGATACGGATTGGGGACTTTTTGGTGGCTATCTTTAGGCTCTTAGAATAATTCTGGGTTGATATCTCAAATCAAAATTTTGTAATCGGGAGTTACCCCCTTTTCTTTGGTAACACTCATCTATAAAAAATAAAAAAAGAACATTAGGATTTAATTAAATAAAATTGATTTATTTAATTAAAAGAGGAATATTAGGAGATGATGAAATAATCTGACAAAGTTCATTATCTGATTTAAGGGGGAAATTAATTAAATAAAGATTATTCAATTAATTGGTTAGTGTGGAAATGATTAAGGAAGAATCGGTGTTAGTAAATTAGGATCAAGTGCATGATATCGATCAAGATAATTTGAGTGTCTATATTTTGCCCCTCTTTGAAGCAATGTACCTATTGTGTTGGTTCAAAGAATAACACTGGTGGTGTCAAAAGAAAAAAATTATGATTTTTCAGATGTGCCACTACTGCCCCAGTGAGAAGGATTACACTGGTACACTGCCCCCTCGAGAGATCAGACAAATTTTTTTTTGTTTTTGGGGGAGATCTCGAAAAAAGATGACAAGGCTGCCTGAAGGGTCCAGAAAGGTTCCAAGATGCTGAAAATATGCCAAAACACGGAAAAATGATGTAGAATGAGCCCTAGTCGGGCAGAAACAGTGTTGGGGGAGAAAAACCCTAGTTTGATGGCTTAATCAAGGCAAGAAACCCTTATTTTCATGCTTAAATAGACCTGAAGGGGTCACTTTCCATTCATTTGTGCATTTACCCCTTAAGAATTATACTCATTTGAGCTCTGAACCTTCTACGAGATGGTGCAATGAGTGATTCCCCGACACATTTTTGAGCGAGTTCACGTGTTCTAGAGACCTCCAGGTGCATGACCACCAATATGTGACCTAAACCCAACTTTGAATTTTGTTTTTTCAGTGCATTTATTACATTTCAAAGAGTCAAAGTCCCTAGCGTCGCTATATGGCAATGCACAAACATTCATTCGACAGTGCTAGAAGGTCAAACAACGTCGCTATTATAAATGGCCATGTTGATCACAATTTGACATTAGGGTTTAAATTATTAAACAATGATACTTTTGTTAATAGCGACACTGGGATCAATTTGGGATTAGGGTTTGCATTTCAAATGGAGATACTTTCCTTAAAAGTGACTCTTGGATTAATTTGGTTTTAGGATTCGGTAGTCAAAGGGTGATGCTTGAGCCAATTTAGCATTTCCAAAGAGTCTAGCGTCACTATTTGGAGTTTGATAAATGGCAACGCTTTTACAAAAAATGACACATTCGTTGTTCTGGGGGTGAAATCTATAAACGGGTTTAGGTATTTTTACGAATTTTGACATTGTGCACTTCATGGGTGCAGGAGGTGATCCAACCTGTGTTTTCACATGAGTAATGACCCTCAGTTCTGAGTGAGTTAGGCACTTTTTTTTGAGATCTGATAGGAGCATTTATGTGAGATTGGTCTGTGGTACATAGTTTATGCACCCATTGTCTAGACCCACCTCGTGATGATGATTGCGTTGTGTGAGAGATGGCATAGTGAGACCTCATCTATTCACCTTTCGACCGGTGAGGCGGCTATGACACTAGAGGATGGATAGTGCATCTTAGAGTTGCCAATACATGGCTCCCATGTTATTTATGATATAGATGTTGGTACCGATGCCTAACACAATGTCATGGGGTATGAGGACCTAGTTTTGATTGAGGGTCAGATTGATTTAGAGTTTTATAGGGGTCAGGTGCCAGTTTTTAGATTGATCATTGCTACCATTGTTTCTGGGCTAATGGCTCTAGATCGACGGGGTAGATTTTTCAGCACAAGATGGGGTTTGGCCTGGGAGAGCATGTTGAGGTAGATGACCTTTTTTTCTTGGGGGCCAATGATGCTAGCATCTTTATACCATGATCTTCATGATTTTGCATACTGTAATGGTCGTGTGATTAGCACAAGGGTGACACTTTTCCACATTTGGGTCTGGGATCATATTGTCATTCTCCAACCGATAGTCACCTTGGTAGATATAGAGCCAAATGATCTTGTGGTCTAAGGATATGGAAGCAGAATCACCCTACGACATACATGACAACTTGGTCTTTCTTACTGGTGTCGCATTATAAATGATCTATAATCATTCACCTGGAGGCCATGGCTACAGATCCTGCATGGTACAATGATTTTTAGTAGTTGTTCTATGCTCATCAGACCTGATTGGTGCAGGGGCAGGAGCATACCATCATAGAGCGGTATCTACTAGACAAGGTGGTGTGTTAGTTTGGTGAGGTTTAGGATAGGCCGTTGGATGGGTATACTGCCATTTTTCTAGATTGGCTAGGGAGATTGCATGGGGGCAGACAATCCCAGCGTTCAGTGCAGTGGATTCTTTTAGATAGTTGGTTGCTAGGCCATGGGCCTACTGATAAGGACCAGTGGATCCAGGGGTCACACAGGCATATGCAAAGTGGTTTAGATCTCCACTACGGCTGATGGATCCAGTGGCAACACTTCCATGATGGATACCTAAGGGGAGGACTACTCATAGAGCATAGGTGGGAGTAGGGGGATAGGATTTAGGGGTACCGCCAAGAGATGGGCAACCAAATCAGTAATAGGATCAGCCCCATAAGGTATAACAACCCCATCAGCCATAGGATTCTCAGATTCAGCAGCTATAGGTACAAATACAAGCAGCCACAAGTGAGCGGGACCAGGCCTGCTAGTAGGTATAGGCCATCACCTTGGAGAGAAATGAGGCTAGACAGTAGGTTCAGGCCCTTACCACTGAGAGAGATCATGAGAGGTTGCAGAGACAATCCTTAGAGTTACAGTTGGCTTAGGAGGTTGGCCACAGGAATCAACTAGAGAGAATAGCCATTGCATCTCAAGGTAGGACAATATCAATGCAGATGTACCATGAGGTAGTTAGGGAGGCAAAGCACTAACTTTTTTATTACCATTAGGTAGTGCCCACAGCTGTCAGGCAATGGTTCGACAAGCAGAGGATTAACCAAAGAGGCAGGCAAGAGAGGGGAGCAACCATCAGGGCTGGCCAATTTTGGATATACACTCTTAGGATTTTTTTTTGATAGCCTTGTGGGCTTTGTACCGTAATTGATGTACATACACTTGAGTCTGAATTTGTATCATGACAATTATGATTTTCTGGTGTATATATATGAGTTTGATAGATTCATGATGATTTGTTCACTTTATTTATGCCTTATGTATGGATGCATTTGATGTTTTATGTATATGTGATGTGATTTTTATGGATGTGATGTACTTTATGTGATGGATGATTATGATATGCAGATGTTTATGTATGCAAATTTTTATGGATGTATTTCTTTTTGTATGTTTTCTATGCACTTTTAAGATGTATGCAGTATGGATGAAAATGTTTATGTTATGCAAATGACTTCTAAGATTCTTAGAATAAAAAATCTATATTATGTCCTAAATGATAATGCAAAATGGATTATGTGGTTATGAGATGTACGTGGTGTCATGATATGATATGCAAATGTAATATTTTTTGTATCTTTTTCCTATATGTTTATGATGATGATGTATGGATATATGGATGTGAATGTTTATGATATGTAAATGATTTCTAAGATACTCAGACTAACATTAAATGAATATGAACTTCTCTATTCTTTATGGATACCATGGTAAATATATATGGTTATATACCTTCAAAAAGACCATGATAACTACCTTATAAATAATCCAAAAATAGACATCAAGACAACCCATAGAAATTTTCTTGGCATGGCATTCGTGATGACATCCATCACCATGAAATCAGATTTCTTTGAGGAAGTTTTGGAAATAGTTTACTGCCTTGTCTACGCTTTTAATTAAACAAAGAAACTAATGAAAGTGATTAAAAACTTCATATTTTTTTGTTTCATTTTGAGATGTTGACATCAGACAGCCCTAGCGATGTTCATGGCATGATGGACCATGGAGTTGCTGCAGTAATAGCCAATTCTGATCCTTTGGAAGAGGTATGCCATAGATTAGTAAATTTGACATTATATTTGCTCTTCTATGGTCTATTATTGAAAATTTTCATGATACTTGTATGTAGTTTAATTGCTATCTTGATGGTTGCTATAGGTTCTTGTCACTCCATATCGTCGATGTGTTACTGTTGTGGATGAGTGTGGCAATTATTTGTTTGCAATAAGTGATTATTTTGTTATACGCCATTCCACAATTCAATTTCTATATATTAATGTCTATACTTCTTATTCTATCAGTTGAAGCTCCATATGAGTGAAGAGAGGAGGACTAGTGAGAACATTTTAAAGACAAAATAATCAACAAAAAATAAATCCAACTGATTGCTAAAGGAAACACATAATCTATTTCCTTGAACCCCTAGTGGGAAATGACTATTTATAAGGGTCGTTTGTTGTATGCCTATGTGACATTTTTGAACATATGTTTTGTACTATCAATATATGTGACATTTTATGTCCATATGTACTTTTTGTAGTAATCCTATATAACTTTATTGGATATATTGTATACTTTTATCAACATATATCTTTGTCTAGCCTTATAACTTTTTTATTAATGCAAATCTTATTTTACCTTGACTTTTTCAACATGAGGATTAAGTAAATCCTATTTTTTATAGCTACTTTTGAATGATGTTATCATGTGTATTGTGTAAATTTTATTCTTGAATGTTGTAGGAATGGGTGTTGTTTATATCTTGTTCTTGATTATTATTATTGAATATTCACTAATTATTCATCTAATGCTTAAATAATTATAGATGGTTTTTATTACGTTCAATTTTTCACATGTGCCTATAGCTTTCTGACATTCATGACAAATGTTATTAAGTAGAAATTTAATTATCTAAACACTCCTACAGTTAAGGCTAATAAACCTGTTAGCTTCTTTAATAAACTATTTAGACTTCTTCTTAAGTAGGTCAATAATGCATTTCTATATGAGTGTGCCTTTCATGTGTATACTATTGACTTACGTGTATTCGTACTTTGTGACTTACATGTATTCAAGTGAATACTTTGTGACTTATGTTTGTTCATATGTATAATTCACGACTTACGACTTATTACTTACATGTATTCAAGTGTTTACTTTACAACTTATGTGTATACTTTGTGACTTACATGTATTCCAATGTATACTTTGCAACTTACTTGTTTTCATGCATATACTTCATGACTTATGTGTATGCTTCACTTATTCACGTTTATGCTTCCTGCTTCATGTATCATGTGTATTTATGTGTATACTTCATGTATGTTAGCAAATAGATTGTCCTCTTTGAATAATAAGATACAATGACTCAAATATGCCTAGAAACGAAGGCAACTCAGTTACCAACAACTCTGGAGATCGCTATTAAATTGGAGATCTTCCTCTAAATTTTGGAGGTATAGCTCCCTCTTATGATCTTCAATGAATTGAAAGAATTGGAAATGAAAATGATGTTTTCTTTTAACCAGAAAGAAGAAAAGGCCAAACCCAATTTCAAGAAGAATCCCGTTATTAGATGCAAGATACAAATAATAAAATACTGGCACAAAGACCAACTTAACTTGTAAACCATAGGGAATTAAAACAATGAACTCAATAATATCTTACAACGAAATCTATCATGAAGAAAACTGTATCACTTATAGAAAGATAAGATACTGCATTAAGACGCTCTCAAACACAAAGATGTAAGAACCCATATCAACTTCACAAACTAAATGCACAAAGAAAAATAGTTGATTTTATTCACAATAATAGTAGCAAAGTCTAAAATAATATTGAGCTTTCAAAAATGATGTATCACCCCCAGATTAATAGAACACAAATCAGTTACTACAATCCCACAACCTTCAAAGAGGCTCCCATTTCACAACAAAAAGATCCCCTATTTTTCTTCAAATTACTTATTTATAATTTCTTTTCCGACCTTTTGGTTTTCTTCTCAGTAAATGATTTTTCAAAGTTAGTGGAAAGAACCCTTTTTTCTCGGAAGTTAACCAAAACCATTCGCATGTGATACATTGAAAGAATAGTTAAAAAATGAAATCAAATGTTCAAAACCACATGGCTATTGCTAAGGCCTTCGCAATCGTTCTCTTGCATAACTTATTTTAGTTGCAAAGAAACTCATTTTCCCTAGAAACTCTTGTAACTGTTTCTTAAAGGATTTTCTTTATTAATTTCCTCCAATCATCCAATGCTCTATGCTTGATTAACTTCCCTTCAACATGTTCCTTCGTCTCATCACACCATATGTAATAATTAGAGGAATCTCCTTGCAGTCATTGCCTTGTAATAGCCAATAATAGATTAATTTCTTTGAAACCCATTCAATTGATTTTCCTCTTTTTGATGACTCACATGTCTTCGTAAAGAATATATATTCGATGCAGCTAACTCATTTGTGAATCTTTGATTTTTCAAAAATCAGTAGCTTCTCGATTTTTCATTACTTTCCATAAACCATTATTATCATTGTTAAATTACCTAGGTTGTTGGTGTTACTAATTTTTAGTTGCTTGCTCAAAATTAGTGAAGTTTATTTGCAAGGGTATAAAATTTTGAGTCATTCAATGAATCCTTACTTTTAGAATGAATAAGTAAACTTGTTTGTTGATTTTTTCAAATCATTCAAACCATTTAGGATAAATTGGTGAATAGTAAAAACAAACCAATAAACAAGCTTCACTTAGAAAGGATAAAATTAGAAGATTGAAGTGAAATGCTGAATGATTTTTCTGCAAAATGTTTATCATTGCTGATTATCAAAAAGACATTGCAGATTTAAAAGAAAAAGTCATTCGTTTTGATTACAGAACATGTGTTCTAAACAATTTCTATTTTATTGTTTCAAATTATGAAATTGGAACAAACTTAGATTGTTGATCATAAGACATTTCATATCATGAATAATTCATTTATTAAGAGATATGTTTCAGTGATCCCACACAAGCAGTCGGTAGACTAAGCTGACTAGATTCAACAAAAACTACAAACTATACAACTGAAGAACAGTTAAAGAAAAGTAATATGAGAAAGGAGGTCATGTTCATCATTGCCTTGAGGGCTGGTGTAGGGTTGATCCCACAAGTTCTTCTCGATCTTCAGTCTCTTCAATCTCTAGCTCCTCCATTGCTCCTGAGCTCCCGAACCTGTAAGTGTTTTAAAAAAAAATTTAGAGCTCAGGTCATGAGATCCTAAAACATGTTTAGTTCAATAAAGATATGATTCACACTCATTATTAAATCAAATCAACTTAGTCAGAAATCCACGAGATAAATGAAAGAATTGCCAGGCCAAATCATCAAAAGGAATAGTTGAATCCATTATTTTTTACTAACTTGTTTGTTTCATGTGCAAAAATATAAAATGTAATGTTTTTGATTATTTCTTTTCAAAATGAGTGGGGTTAAATGTGGCTCCCACAAGGGTGGAGTCCAACTCATTTAAAAGTTGTGCAGTAAATCATCATGAGATCAATATGGTGTTTTATAAGTTTTTGAGAATTATCTCATATTTAAGAAATGACTGCATCATTAGAGTATGATATCAAAGGCACAATCGATTTTATTGATACAGGAAAGTAAATTATTTGATTTGAAGAACAAGTAAATCAATCGAGTAAGGATTAATAATCATATATAGAATCAAAATGTTATCATACATTGTCCGAACTCAAGCTTTTACCAGTTATTATTTAATCATTTGTTGCAACTATTAAGAGGTATTACATAATTACAAATGGAGAACCCATGGTTTCAACATGATGGGAATGTACAGGAAATAGCAGGAGTTTTCAGGCCACGCCCAGATTATGAGAAATTATGCAAAGTGAATATTCATTATTCTATTTGTTTTCAGACTCAAATATATCTTCTATTTGTAGAGAGATGAAATACAGACCAGCTGCAGCCATGGCTCACAAAGGGTTTTTAGTTTTTACAGAAATACACATATTTGTTATGGTGGTCTACCCATGAAAGATTAATACACAGAGACAAAGAATATTTATTCTTGTGTTCATATTTTGTAGGTTAAATGGAGGAGGTGAGTTTTTTAACTTACCCAAGGTTTCGTTTGTAGAGAAACTCAGCCATAATCACGTGAATTTCTTCTTGAGAATTCTTTAAATGCTTAGATAAGATCCATGGAAGCTATAGGAAAACCCCAACAAATAAGAAAAAAAAAAACCAGAAGCAAAATTCACAGTAATATATCTAAAGAAAATAGTGAGGTTGCGGCCTGGAAGCATGTAAAAGCTTTCAAAAAGATTACAAGATGAAGAGAAACTGTCCAGCTCTTCAAAGGAACAAGACTTACCTTCTTAGAGAGTTTCACAATGGCATTCATTATAGATATTTTCTCCAAAAGAAGCCCGGCTTGAAGTTTACTCATGGTGGCCATAGGTAAAAGAACACAAAAATGAAAGAATATAAAAAAATGCAGATGGCCGTGCCTAATAAAGCCTCAAAAAGCTTTCGAAATGGAGTTTAAAACCAGATTTGTGACTAAAAATATATTTACCTTGTTCTCCTGTCAATGAATCTCTAGAGGGCCTTCAAAAATCTCATGAAAAAATCAAGAAACTTTTAGCTAAAAACCTCATGGCGGTGGCCTCTCTCCAGAAAGCATAAAAGAATAAAATGAAATTAATGAATGAATGATTAACATTCATTTTAGGGTTATAACCTTAAAAAGCTCGATGGAGGAAGGCAATCTTTATTGCCCTAAAAAATTTCCTCTAAAAAATTTATTCACTTCCTAATTAGGTCATGGCATTTTTATGCCTTAAGTTTTTAAATCTTAAAAAATATCCTTAAAGGACTTAAGTCTTTTTATTTTTGACTTGTCAATTACTTTTGCATTGCATCCAAAATGTAAATCTTTTATTTGAAATGATTATTATAAATCATTTTAAGTAAAAGATGTGTATTAAATGCAAAGTTGAATTCAAATGTAGGTCAAGACTTTATTTTTGCATTCTATTCTAAACTTGTAAATCTTTATTTAAATCATAAATATAAATCATTTCAATAAAAGATATTTGAATGCAAAATAAAGTGCTTTTATTACTTTCTCAAGGACTTTGTCAAAGGGAGTTCATAATGGAGTTTTAAAAACTTGCATGAATCATGGAGATGATTGAGGAATCAGTGCCAACACATGGAGGAAAATCAGGAGTTTGGAGCCCCTAATTAGGGGTTCAATATTTAGTTTTGAGTTCCTTTTGACTTGACTTGACACAAGGAGTGAAATCAGGTATATGAAATCTTGTTATATTCAGTTTTGAGCCTGATTTGGAGGGGTTTTCATTTGCATACGACTCACAAAGTTGTTGAAATTTTCACAACTCTTGGTGGAGTTAGTTGGCAATTTCATGCCTTGTTTGGAGGAGAAGCTGGACAACACATCAGACTTTTGGAGCCAAGATTCAAATTCAAATTTTGGAGACTTTTCCTATAAGTCTATCTTCTCTCTCATTTCTTGGTTAGTTCTTGGATTGGAGATTGCCGAGGCAAATATTTCTTGCTTTGTAACTCATTAGTTCTACAGATTTGTAATGGAGATAATCCTTATTTCTCAATAGAAAGCTTGTTTCCTTCACCTTATCTCTTTGTTGTTTAGTATTTGTTGTGAGTTATAGGATTAAATTTTGAATTCTTTCATTATTTTATCAATTCCTCCAACACTGGATGCATAAGATATCATGTCACAGTGTAGGTCTTAATTTTTGCTTTCATCCTCATGCATAAGAATTTGTGAAAACATCATTGTTTTCCTTCTTCCAAGCATAGGTTCAAGCCTTATGCTAGAATAATTTTTGTAGACATAAATCTCTGTGTTGTGAAATTACAAAACTTGTTTTGAGTCTTTTGTGAGTATTATCAGTTTTCAAATCATCTCCACAGTTGGTGAATCACCTTTTTCCCAGTTTTTATTTTATGCATAATCCTTCTATCTCTTTTCCATTGTTTCAAATATTAGTTTTGCAAGAAAATCCAAAGGGAGCTAGTCCATAATCTAGAGGTCTACCCTCATATAGGATACCCACAGCCTGAGAGTAGTCCCATGTTGCACAATATTCTAGGAGTTTTTTCAACTTTGCATTGAGTGAAAATCCTTGTGTCAATAGTTGGAAAGTTTATAAAAGTCCTTTGAATATACTTGTTTTGGGTTATCTAAAAATCACCTTCATATACATTAGTGAAGTATGAGATTTGAAAGACTTTCATTGATCTCCATATTGCTTATCATTCAGTAACTGATTTGAAATCTACAAGATTTCAAATGCCTCTGATGTGTCTCAGTCCTTTTGTGCTTCGACATGTATCGGTTACCATCTTTTCTTTTATCCCATGCAGAGCCCATTATATCAACAAAATTTTCATGTCTGGATGAACATGTGCTTTCTCTACCTCAAATTATCTATCACCTTCAAATTTCTTCTTCATGAAATGCCATCGAAGGTGGAGTATACAAAATGACCCATGCTTAGGACACATCAAGCTTTTCAAAGCACAATATTTGGACTTCGCAGGCTTAACTCTTGCATCTTAACATGATAATAATATTCTCCAAAGTATCTCTTGTGTTTGCAACCTTGCAAAGGGAGATTTGCATTTATGTTTATCCTGAAAAGAGAGTAACTCATGTGCTTACATTTGAGGATTGCACCTATTTGGAAAGTCCATTTCAACAACCCACGATCACATTTCATTCAATGATAAATATCCTTGATGATTGTTGAACGTTCTCATTCAAATGAGCATCAATGAATTCGATTGATTTATCCATAATCTTGAATGCCTCTCAAGTTCCTTAGTAGGGATTTGGAAAACAATAGATGTGACTGATGCCACTATCATAAGCTCCATAGCCTATATATATGCATTTCATTTTGGGTAATTATTCGTATATTTCATTTAAAGTAGCTTGTTGACTACATGGGTCCCTCCGCATTTAGTTTTTGTGGTGAGGAAGACTTTTTGATGGCTATTAGAACTTGAGTGGGGAGTTTCATGGTTCTATTGAAACACCACCTAACACTTTAGATGGAAAGGCCATCTTTTCACTAGTTCATGTAACTATCCAAAACACTGCCTTATTTTCAAAGCCCGTACAATACGCCGCCTAGACTTAAGTCATAAATCAAATGAAAAAAATGAAGTATATGGTTGAGATCGAACAATGTTGGGAAGCCTTCAGTTCCAAAGCATGATTAACTGCATCTTCACCCCTTAGATATATGATTTCATAATGCTAAAATGAGAAACAATATGACTCCTGATCTAAACTGTCACTGTAAAGGATTATGATTATGGTTGTCACCATAGGGCTCAATTTTGGTGCCAAACAATATTCTT
>VCHN02001707.1:0-20456 GCA_007115665.2 Sequoiadendron giganteum
TAGGTGGGAATCCGGCAGCCTGAACAATCCCATTTCTCATCATTCTTCTAGCAATACGTGTCGGCAAGAACCCGTCGTGCCCATACATCATTTGCTTGAATTCTTTGAGGTTGATATGCCCAAGGTTGGTGTCCATAATATTTTTCCATTTTGACTTTATCTTGGACTCCGGCTGTGACCCTTTGCTGAAGAACTTCATGAGCGCTTGTTTGGACGGCTCTCCCTGGTTGGTCATCCACCTACAAGTATAAAATACTTAACATTAATACGAGACCTTTTAAAAATTAATTTATTTCGGGGTGTTTATTTGATAAAATCGCACTTTCAGCTTGTTTAAAGTAAAATCTCTGTGAAAAAGCAAACTGAAAGTAAATAAATTCGCCAAGCATTGAATAAATCTCGTGCCAGAATGAATGTAGAAGTTAGAAAAGAGTAGAAAAGTGTTGCCAATGAATTTTCAAACCTCCAAGATTGTCCTCTGGCTGCAAATGAAATAAAATTTCTGAAAATGTGATCACAGAAGTGCGTCAATCTGCTGAGAAGTACGATTTTTAGCAAAGAAATAATTTATTTCTTTCTAAAAATCACGTCTTTGCATAAAATTACTTCTTCCACTAAAGAATAATAATACTAGCCTTAGTATTTTCCTCTCCAAAATTTACTTCTTGCAGATTTGAGAGAACAAACTTCTTCTCAGTCAAATTTGTGAAGAATGAGTTGCTGAAACTCATTTTATGGCTGAGAAGTGCGATTTTCTATGGCAATTGCTTTCTTTTCTCTCAGTTCTCTCAATTTTTAGAAATGTCTTTCTTCCTTAATTGGCAAGTTTCTAATTCTTTTTAGAATTGTTGAGGCAAGTTTCCAATTTTTACCATGGCGCCACCTCTGTTTGAGATCTTTAGATTTCTTTTAAAATTTGCCTAAGTGTTGGAAAAATATCGAAAGATATTAAATTAATTATTAAAATTAATTTTCCATCATGTTTAATCCTCGAATCATGGCAAATTTAATTTTACGTAAGGCAAAATGATTTAATCTTCCAAGTAATCTCCAGATTTTGAATATTTTAATTAAAAATCCCTAAGTGTTGGGAACTAATTAAAAATATTAATTATTAAAATTCCAACCCATTTAAAGTTGATACATGGCCAAATTTGATTGTCCGTGGCTAAATATTTTATTTTCCAATCGTCAGCCTAGCCAAAATGTGCTTAATAACTCGTTTGCCGATTTTCAACTCTCCGGGCGGACTTCTGGCTTCTCCGGACATTCATACTTAGCCAAAAATTCACTTTCTCTCTCCTTCTAGGTTGGGCGGACTTGGAGATTTCTTTGCCATTTTTCCATTTTTAATTCACGCCTTAGGAATTTATTCAAGCTGAGAGGGATGGTCTTCATGTTTGCCTTGCCTTACACTCTTCCTTCCTTGCCAAAGGATTTTATTCCATTACGGCGAGGGGTGATTTTCGTGCCAGCTTAATCTCTTCTCTCTCTAGGTATTTTCCATTTTCCATGCCTTAAAAAAAAATTATTTTCCTAAGTTGGGTGAATTTCTTCACAATTCCTTGCCAATGGCGCATTTTATCCTTGCCTTGTCCAAGGGCGGACTTGGCACTTGTTCATTCCACTTACCCTTCCCTCTATGGCGGACTTGGGCTTCTTCCTTGCCATGGGCGCACTTTGGTCTTGCTTTGTCCAAGGGCGGACTTGGAGAGTCTCCTTGCCATGGCGGACTTTACCTCTTCTTCTTCCTAGGGCGGACTTCACCTCTTGTCTTGCCACTCACTTGGCTTAGGCGGACTTTTGGAGGCTGGCTTCCATTGACTTTTGGGGCGGACTTTGACCTTGCTTTGCTAGGGGCGGACTTCATGCTCCACCAAGCCATCCATCCTTCCTTCCAAGGGTGGACTTCAACCCCTCTCAAGACATGGCGGACTTGGCTTCTCTCCTTCCATTTTCTTCTAAGGTGGAGTTCAACCTTTTCCTACCTAGGGCGGACTTCACCCTTCCTCAAGCCATGGGCGGACTTGACCTCTTCCCTCGCCATGGCGGACTTGGAGGCCTCTCGTGCCATGGTGGACTTCAGCCTTGGCTCGCCATTGCCTGCCTTTGGCATGCCAAAGGCAAGGGCGGACTTCATGCTTAGCTTGCCATTCCTTCTCATGGGCGCACTTCACCAGACTTAGCGATTTTGCAACCTTTTCACTATTTACCTTAATCTTCATGTTGACTTCTGGAGGCTTAATGACTTCATGCTCAATGGGATCCCAAAATAGAAACTTTCTAAAAATAGAAAAAGCAAAAAACATCCCTAAAAAATACGAACTCCAGAATGGCCTAAAAATTCCAAAAATCAAAAAAGCAAAAAGCAAAAAGCAAAAAAGCAGAATCCCTAAAAAATAGGAAGTGTCAGAAATGACCAAAAGCACAGGCAATCCTCGTCTTTTGGACCTTCTAAGCCCTTCCATGACGTTTAGGCACACAAACGGGTTCAAACTCTTAACTTGGCCGGACTGACTCTCAAAAATTTATCCAAACTCTGAACTCTAAACTGGCAACGCAGAGGGCGAAACCAAAACTTGGGGGTCCCCATTGCAAAAGGGGCGATGTGTGAAATAGGTCACAACAGGACGGAGAGCAGATATCACAACATCCTAATTTATAGTTGCTTGAGGAAAAGCAATCTTGGAAACGGAGGACTATAATGTCCCCTTCTCAGTGATCACTCTAGATAGACTTATTAGCCTATTTAATTCCTGTAGGCTATAGTCGGGAAAAGGGAATTAAATTATTTAATTATTTAATGTTACCTGGCAGGAAGAAGTGCAATTAAAATATAATGTTAAAAATTTAATTAAAAGGTGTTATAAAGTGACTTTTGGAAATATTGAAAAAGTAAATTTATAAAGTCTATTTATTATAATGAGCGGGAAAAAGGCAAGGAATATAAAAGGTGGAATTGGAGCTCATTTGGAATATGCTTGCTTATTTTCTCTAATTCACATTTGAGGAGCTTTTCGGAGTTCTACCCTAGGGCAATTGGTTTTGGTGGTGAAACGATTCCACCCTAGTGTTGACGTGCTTTTTATGACAGCGCCAGCACAGAATAAAGTTGTCCAACGGTCACTCTATTCTCTCTTGATCAAAGTGTCCCACATGCTAAGATTGCTTGAAAGTTCATGTGTTCGACTCCAAGGTTCCTTTTATCGCGAATAGACTCAGTTGGTTGATGTGTTTTGCTGGTTATTTCAAGGGGACTTACGTAGTTGTTCAACTCTGTGAAGCAATTAGGACATGAATGATTTGGCAATATGTTCTAGTATCTAGACTGACTCGGAAAATGCAGAATTTAAAGGGGATAGGGATAGGGATTCTACAAATCTACTTCTAAAGGGTGGAGGACGAGGATCGACTTAAACAATCTTCAAACCGAACTTTGCTTTGTCTCCTTTCGAACAACTCTGACAAAGTTGGTGCAATCTTCGAAGGATGAGAAAAGTGTTCAAACTATGACGCAACATGTTCATACCGTCAATACGACGCATACAAACATATGAACCATAATCGAAGTTAAGTGATGATACTCCAGTTGACCACGCAAGGCGAACTTACCATCAGTAAGCCCGCTAGTGGTATGGATGAAAGAAGATATGCTCAAATCACAACGCCACACTCCACAATTAACGACTACTTGCATGAAATAGAAATCTACTTTACTCTATCTACCTTGAATTGGAAAGATGAAATGGCCTTGCTAGCTACTCATAACAAAGAAGAAATCACCAAGCAATGAAACTCTTTGTATTATGAAAAGTGTTCACAACAACCTTTTGCAAAACTTTCAAAGGAAAGTTTTCTTCCCTCCTCAATCTAAAGCTAACTTCTAAGCTAAATGCTATATGCCTTCTACTCTCTAGCTCTGATTCAACTCTTGATCTAATCTCTAATTCTAATATCTTACAAATGAGGGGGGATGCCCCTTTTATAATAAGTCCAATTCAGTGGACGGTTCAGATCGAATTACAATGAAGGGCTCAAATCGAGCCACATATGCCCTGATTAGGGTTTCTGCCCTAAAAACCGCCACAGAGAGGAGTGGGCAATGAATGCACAGAATATTCTCCACTCCCCTGCAGGAATCATAATGAGCAATTAATGCCTACTACCATCATCAAGAAGATCCTCATCAAGCAGCGCGTTCCCACTGGCCTTCTCCCGGATAGCAAACTCGATCAACCGGGCCAATACTGCTTCAACCTCCTGTGTAGAGATCGGTGGAATATGGTTGAGTTGGAACTCCAAGACTGCTACCGTCTGTCCGTATCTGGTGTAAGATTTTCTCCATGTCACTAAGGCGTCCTGGGTATGCTGAATTATACTAGAGAGCGTGGAGACATTCTCAAAGTCATCCAGGACAAGTGACCTCGCAGCTGAGAAGAATGGAGGCAGTCTACTTTTCAAGCCATCAGCAGTTATCTCCTCTGGGACCAACTTTCTAGCAAATATGGCTTCTAATGTATTGAGGACTCCCCCCAAGATGTTGCCCATTGCTTTCCTCACTTTAGCTGAATCTTCCCTTGCTGCGTCGTGAAATCCACAGCCTGTGACCACCGAGGAGTACCAACTGGTGAAATCATACCTATCACCTCTCTGAATTACGGTCTTCGTTTGATAGATGCGAGTATCACCCCAGGCCTGATCTACTATATCCATCCGTGCCAAAATACTTGAGGCCTATTGATAAGCATCGGCGAGGTCCTCCATGAATTTCCCTGTCTCAGTATGAACACGGCTAACCCACTTGTCTGCCTCCGTTTCCATTTTCTTCAAATCCTCTAAGGCAACAACTGACTCCTTCGGAAGCTCTGATGGACGTTCTACTGCTGGGTTTGCTGGTTCACCTAGATGTGCTAGATTTTGTACGTATCCTATCAAGGTTTTGTGCTCCTTCTTCAATTTCTTATACTTCCCCTCCGTGCGGAGCAACTGATCCTTCAATGCCTGATAGGAGTTATCGAACTCCTCGATAACTTGGGCTCCCGTAGGACGACCCAACTCTACTGTGGTGATCACATAATTTTCAGGCCTCTCCTCGGTTTGATCACAATCTTCCCTCGGAATAGCCACCTGAAGCGTGCGAGAGCCTGACTCGTCGGTCGAGATCTTTGAAAACTTTCGGGCCCTTCTCTTCTCTGGTGGCGCACTGATCCTCCTAAGGAACTCCTCCATCTCAATGGCCGGATCCGTGTCATCCTCGGGTTCTCTCCTCATTCTGTCGGAAAGCCAATCAGGCACTGTCTGCTGTGGATTACAAACAACAAGGGGCTGTTCTTCCATTGCCTCCATCTCGTGCACTTCCTCTCTTCTTGCACTGGTCTGCTCAGGCTCATCCTCCTCTATAAGCTGGGTATCTCCCGACCCTTGGGTCCCTTGTTCTGTGTTTTCCTCTTCTTCCAAAGCCGTGTCCAACATCTGCTGAAAATGGGTGTCGGCCATTGTTTCCTCTTCCTCCTCCTGTTGGCCGCCCCTGGATAGACTGACACTAGCTGATTCCTGGGCGTTGGGCTGATCTACCTCCTCAAGTCCCCGCTCTTCCTCTAATCCTGCCCTCTGATCGGCAAATAATGAAACCACTCTCAAACTCGAAGACTGAGTTTGTGAGTGCACGGGTGATGCTTGTTCTATCCTCAACGGTATCGGTTGGGTTGGCACTTCCACTTGTGCCCTCGATGTCTGAGCAATTTGTTTCCCCCTCTTTACCGATAACGGCCTTGGGTCACCCATCAAGCTATAAGTAAGGGCGATCGACTTGCTCTTGAGTCTGCATACATGTCTGTCGACCCAAGTCCTGGTAAAAGTCATCACCGGGATAGAAAGCGTGTCCAAGTCCATGATCTCTGGCTCCGACCAATCAGGTGGTGGGACAGGAGTATCCCTAACTGAACCATAGTCGGGTTGCATAACGTTGACATCCTCCTCCACCTGGTCGGGAACTGGAATAATCTCACATTCTCTAATCAACTTGAGAGGAAGTCTGGAAAACATCCTTCTTCTTATCTCAGCCTCATCCACTGCATTTGCCCAAAAGTCCTCTAGATGAGCTCTGTGCCGGTATTCAACGTTCTGTATCATCCGGATGTTCCTGTAAGGATCGAAATCCTGCCTGCCTGTGTGATATGACAAATGATAAGATTGCAGCTCGTCCTCTGCCTCTCGGGCTGCCTGCAAAGAGGGACACACCTCAATGGAATTCCCTATGGTGATAGGGAAATCAAGTCCACCCTTCTTTTTCCTTTTCTGAATCTTATCGTAGGCAATCAATTGCCTAGATACCTCAAGCATTACTATGTGATCAGTGGGGTATCGTGGTAACCGATACGGATATGAAGTGAACCCTTGCAGCCTAATATATGTGAATTTCGGGAATTGGATGAGCCAATACCCATATTCCTCAATCAATGTCTGTGCTTCTTTAGATATTCTCTGCTGCGTCCTTTGCTGAAGTGTCCTCGCAATGTGCATTGTGAATGCATCATTTGCCCGTTTATAGTTGGCAATGTTAGCTAAATGTAGCTGTGTGCAGGCTTCATGGATTTTGAATTGACCAGGGGCACAGCCGATTGGCTCCTTGTACGAAATCCCTCTGTACTTAGTCATTCTGGCCAACATGTAAATTACATATGAGCTCATGTAGAAAGTCTTCGTCACCTTCAGGCTCCTGAATTGCTCATCGATGTGGTTGCTAATCATCCTAGCCCAATCGACACACTCCTTTCCCTCCAAGATGATCTCGATGAAGTAGAACATCCAAGGCTCGAAAATGTAAGCCTGTGCACTCCCATTTACCCGGCTCAACATCATTATCAAATCACAGTATTCTTGTTTCACGTCCTCGGCAATTATCTGCTTTGGGAGCTTAGTGCGGGGTGGCCTCGGCTTCTGCATCCAAACTCTGTTGATGACTGCAGTGACTCTTTCGAAAGAGGAAGAGTACATCTTATCTGCCCTCTTATTTGTCCTGTATAACATCTCCTCAGCAGTCGGAATCCCAAATGCCTCTCCGATGGCATCCGGTGTGAAGTTGGCGAGCAGTTTACCATCCGGAGAGACAATCGTCCTACGTTCTGGCTTGTAGTGATTGGCGCACTCCATAATTAGCTCCGGACACTGAATTGCTGGCGGAAAACTAGCAGCTGCGTAGATTCCACTCTTCATTATATTATGTGCCGTGACTGATGGTTGATGGCCCCCTAGCCCGAACATCCTCGATTTGAGTGCATTTAGATTAAATGAACCAAGGTTGGTGTCATTTAATCCTGCCAACTTTGAAACTATTGCTGACTTTGGGAGAAATGGCTTAGCGAGCCTTTTAATCATTGCCTGCCGGGATGAGCTAGCCTTGCCTGCTTCAGTGTTTGCAGCTCTGCCTGCGGCTCTGCTTGTTCCTGCAACATCCTTTGCTCCGGCCATCTGCAAAATAAAATAGAATAGCAATAAGCTAGGCTGCAGATTTTTTAAATAAAATGAAGTAACCTCCGAGACGGCTGCGAACGTGGAGTTAGCTTTTTGAAAATAAAAAAACTCTCAGCATAAATTACTAACTCCAAACCTCGTACTGTATAAAAAACTTCAAGCTTATAAAGAAGCTTTCAACGACTGCACTTCCGACTGGCGAAGAAAATTGCAGCCAACTACCAACTTTCAGCAATGTGGATACTTTCTCAGCACAAAGTGAATTAAATTCTTTGTCTTGACTTCGTCAACCTCAGCAACTTTCGACTTCTAGCAGCTTGAATAAGTAAAATCTGCAGCAAGCTTTCAACTTTCGTGCAACTTCAACAAATAAATCTTCCAGCAACTCCGGAAAACAACTTCAACCTTCAACTTCGAAGTTGCAGCAACACACTTTCAGCTTTTCGAAAGAAAGAGTCTCGGCAAATGAAAATTTCTCCAGCACTTCGTACTTTCAGCAACTCAACACTCCGAAATAAAATAAACTCTCAAAGAATTTCTCTCCTCAACCACTTCGAAAATATTTCAATCTCTCAAGAACTTCTTCAGCAACTTCAACTTCGAAACAATGTGAGGAGAAATGAGAGAAGAGATTGTTTAAATAACTCTTCTCGGAGAATCCTGCTAAGTAGTGCTGGGGCTATTTTTAGCACCTTCATCAATTTTCCACTCTCTTCGTTCGGAATCTTCTAATTCAAGCGCAGTAGTGGGCTAGTCGTCAGCCGGTCATTATGGCAGTTGCCATTAATAATGATTCCTTCCTCTTCAAATTTCGAATTTTCCTCTTAGTCTGCCAGTTAACTCTTGGCGATTTAAACAACTCGCGAGAAAAACAATCACTTGACTTGATTTAAAATTCCATTTTAAAATCTCGCAGTGTTTAAATAAATTCAGTTGTAAATTTATTTCCAACTTTTAAAATGTCTGTCATTTAAATCCTCGATTTCATAAAATTTGCCTTAGACATTTTAAATTCTCTCATTAAAATGTTCAACTCCGGGTGATTAAAAATTATTCGCATGCTCGAAATAATTCATCCTCTGAGATTTAACTTCCGTCAGGAAAATAATCTAGGCAAAACGAATTTCCTCTGAAAATATTAAAATTTCCCTTAGGAAATTAATTTTCAAACTCTGTTAACTCATGGGTGCATTTTAAACGGGTTCATTTGATTTTCACTTGACCCATGGAAAATATTCATCGATATCAAATCTTCCCCTTGAAAAATATTCGTCAACCTTCAACTGCCTTTGGAAAATTTTAAAACTCATCAAATCATCCTTCCATGCCAAGGGCGTATTTTCCCTAGTGAAATGCTATCTCACTTAGAAAAAATTTCTAACATTTTCTCTCTTGGCGTATTTCCCTTGGTATAATTTTTCTCTGATAAAAAAAAAAAATCTCCATGCCTTATGAATTAAAATTTAAATCCCTCTTCAAGGGCGCATTCTTACCTTGGCACTTTCGTTTTCAACACTTAGAAACTTTTTCTAAGTCCTTACTTTCAACTTGGGCGCATTTTAGATGTTGAACTTTCGATTTTGCCTTAGAACTTTTTTTTTCAACATTTTCAATGTCTTGAAGGTGTGCGCATTTTGAAGGGTCTACTTTCATTTTACCTGCCAAGGGCGTATTTTTCCCATTTAACTTTTAATTCCCACGCCTTAGGAATTCTTCACTTGTTTTCTTCTTGGGCGCACTTTACCTAGTGAAATTTTATTTCACTTAGGAAAATTTCTTTATTTTACACTTCAGGGGCATTTGAGGGGGGAAGCTTTCTTTAACACTTAGGAAATTTCCTCAACATTCTTACTCCAAGGTGGGCACATTTACATATGCAAGCTTTTACTTTCACACGCCTTAGAGAATTCTCCCATCTTTACTCACCTTCAGCTCATGGGCGCATTTGATACTCTCAACTTTTGCTTTTAATGCCTTAGAAATTTTCTCAAGCTCACTTTACACCTTGGGCGCATATGACCTAGTGAGGTTTTATTTCACACGCCTTAGAAAAATAATCCTCAACTCCTCTTCATCATGGGCGCATTTGCTAGGCCAAGCTTTCACTTTCAAAGACTTAGAAACTTTGCATGCCATTCTTCATCTTCTTGAGCGCATTTCACATGGGGAGCTTTCATGTTGAGGGCGCATTTAGGAGTACTTGCTTCCATTTTTATTACTTAGAAAAAAAAAATTTCTCATCACCCCCTTGGGCGCATTTTAGACTGGGTGCTTTTGCTTTCATACTTAAAATTTTTTTATGCTTTATCCTTGCTTCAAGGTGAGGGCGCATTTAGGGGGGTTAGCTCTCAACTTAACACTTAGAAATTTTTTTTTTGATACCCCTTGAGCTTATGGGCGCATTTTGCCCCTCAAGCTTTCATTTTACCACTTAGGAAATTTTGACTTGGCCTCACAACCTTGGGCGCATTTTCACATGCCCACTTTTGTTTTTGCCTTAGAAATTTTTTTGAAGTCCCCACCTCTCCTTGGGCACATTTTGAGGTATGAGCTTTTGTTTCATGCCTTAGAATATTTCACGTTAACCTCACTTGCAAGGTGGGCGCATTTGCTATGCTCAACTTTGAATTCTGCCTTAGACAATTTTCAAGCTATCAATTTGTGAGGTGGGCGCATTTTGAAGGGGATACTTTCATTTTCCCACACTTAGAATATTTTCCATGCCTCTGCCTGTCTTTGTTTACGCATTCTATTTTTAGCAAGTTGTGCTATTTTTAGCAAGTCCCTTGATTTTCAACCTCTAAGACTCCGTTTTGCCTGAAAATTTCATCATATGATCTTCTTCACCTTGTGAACCTGTTTTGCCAGTCCTCTGCCCTGACCTGCTATTTATAGCCACCTGCTATTTATAGTAAGTTCTGACTTTCTGACTTCAATAGCTCCGTTTTGCCTAAAAGTTGCAACGCTTGATCTTCTTCACCTTGTGAACCTGTTTTGCCAGTCCTCTGCCCTGACCTGCTATTTATAGCCACCTGCTATTTATAGTAAGTTCTGACTTTCTGACTTCAGTAGCTCCGTTTTGCCTGAAAATTGCAATGCTTGATCTTGATAGCTTGAGTGTTACTCTGATGCCAACCTCGGGTGCAGACTTGCTATTTATAGCCGTGCCCTGACTTACTAAAAATAGTAAGTTCTCCGATTTCGCTCAAATTTTGCCAGCAGGTACCTTGAAGTGTGCTGACATGGGTGGGGTACTTCGTTTCGGCTATTTTTGGATTTTGCCCCCTATAAAAGTGGAAACCCTAATTTGACTTGTATGTATCCCGAACGGTCTCCTGTTTGACTTCGTTCCTTTTGCATGTCGCTCTGTCTGCTGAACTGGAGTGTTGGGCGGCTGCCAGAGTGTACCTGCTAAAAATAGAAACCGCCTGAAAAGTGACTCATCCACTGCCGGATGGTTTCGCATGTCATATTGCCCGTGGGATCTCAAAAAACCCAGAAAAACCCAGAAAACTGGTCTGTATGCATGCACTGGCTAAAAATAGTAAGTCCTCAAAACTCGATCTTCTCCGCTTGCAAGTCACACCGTTGCGAAGCTCTCGAAAAACCCATAAAGAAAAACCCGACATGCATTGAAAAACACTGCATGCGAACCCTAAAAATAGCCTCCGAAGGCTGAACTCTGAAAGTGGTTGTCTTGGTTTGCATGTTACATCACTGCGAAGGTTTTGGAAAACCCAGAAGGATTCTCCAGACATGCATCTGAAAAGCTCATGTGGAAACCCTGAAAATGGCTCTCGAAGCCTTGAACTGCCAAAAATAGCAAGTCGTCTGATCTGGCTCAAAATTTACGTGTAGGCAGCTTGAGGTTACCCGGATGCAGTGGAACTGACAGAATTCCAAAATCTCAATAAAATAGTCCCAAATTGAATACTTACTAAAAATAGTAAGTTGCCGGAATACAGTGAAAATTTAGGGGGACTCTGCTGGAAGTCTTCTGACTGTTGTACTAAGCTTAGATTCGAATTTTATAACTCAGTTTGACCTTTAATAAGCCTGAAGGATGAAAACCCTAATTACACAGACTTAACCAATACTTTAACCTGGGTCAAACGACAGGACATCCCCGGAAGGACCAGAGACCAGGGAGAGAGCGAACCAAAGCCAAAAGACCAGAATGGAGCAAAATTTAGGGGGTCCCCATCTTGATGGGGTGATGTGTGAAAAAGTTCACAACACCTAGTTGGCTTGAGGGGAAGATCAATTAGGTTTTCCAATTCTGCGATAATGGAAAGTTTGTGAGTCTCCTTTAGAGACAAATTTATGGCGAACGTTATACACTTCTTGCATTTTGGGTTTGGAGAGAGTTTGCAGTTTGGGTTTCCAGCTTTGAGCTTATTGAAGGCTAAGGTTATCACTCAGACTTGGTAAGCATTTTCACAGCACCTTGGCTGCCATACTTTGCATATTTTGAAGTTACTCTTTGTTGTCCATTCTGTTGGGCGATTGTACTTGAGGAACCTGTGCCTATCAACACTCCAGTTCTGAGCATTTCCAGATTGCAAGGTAGAAGTGGGACACTTAGAGGAATTCGTGGGTCAGTTTTGTGAGGCTGTGGACAAACTAGGAAGGGTGCAGGCTTCCCTAAACTCCAACGCCCTCATTTTAGTAGCCGTGGGTGTCACAAATAGTGGTGTGAGAATTTATTTGGGATGGCGTGAGTTTTTTGACCCAGAAACAACAATATTTCACCATTTGTGGCCTTGCAAACCCAGTTCGTGGGAGTTTGAGTGTGTATCCTGTTGGTGGAGGGATCGCCTGAGGTTGTAGGGATTGGAAGTGGGCGTTCTACAAAGCATCAATTACTTTACTTGGAGCTGTGAGCAGTTGACAGTCGAGGCATGGTAATTTCAGGTTAGAATAACATTTAAATGTAAACTATTCATTGTTGATGCACAATTTTGATTATTATTATATGTAAGTCTGTCCATTGTTGTTGCACAGACTGATTGTCTAGGTAGCTGTAGCTTATATTTAGCATATATATTTATAACACAACCATATATCATTGTATGAGGATGTCATTCTTAATATGAAATCTGTTCATCCATTTCAATTTAATACTATAATGATTTCATCCAATGTCTTGGTATAAGTTTGACAGAATGAAACCATATGTCAAATTGGAAAAACCGTTCTAAAAATCGTGTAAAAATCAGTAAGTATTTTTACACCATAGTTGGAAAACTTTCTGAGTACTCATAAGTTTCTTGAGAAAATGAGTACTCTTGAAGTTTGATTGTAGGGGATAGAGTGGTGTGTTTTGTAGTGAGTTTTCATATAAGAGGTGGTGAGTACTTACCAGGTTTTGGTAAGTCCAATGTAGGAACTTGCCAAGACATAGAATGGATGTGTAGTTACTATATGGACATATTTTTCACACTACTTTTTTTACTATTTAACCCACACACTGTAGTTAATCCTTGCACAAAAGAATTGCATCCTTGAGAGCAAGCTGAAAGGATTTTTTGTAGATTTGAATGTCTAATGTGAGGAATTTCAATTTCCAAGTTAATATTATGTAATAATCACCCCTAATTTTTTTTTGTTTGTTGATAGAATAAGACGGAGATGCAAAATGTGTCTTGTTTCAAGTTTCGATCATAATGTTTGTTGCATACATTGAATAACAATGCATAGAAAGAGAATAAACTTTTCTTTGCATCAAAACATATTGAATTACAAATTAGATCTGTATCAAACAAGAAATTGAAATCAGAGAAATTATTGCAGACCTGATTACAAAGCCAAAATGTGTATTTTTGGACCTTCAAATGATCAACAAACCTCTCCAAATTCCTCCAAATAACTTAGAGCCAACAACCAATCAATGGAGATTTAATACATAGAAAACCCGCACCCAAAAATTGTAGATTTGTGTGACCAGCAAAACCTGCATGTCCAAAGAGGAATGGTGCCTACTTGTTGACGTGTGTTTTATGACAACACCAACACAAAATAAAATGTCCAACGGTCACTCTATTCTCTCTTGATCAAAATATCCCGCATGCTAAGATTGCATGGAAGATCATGTGTTCAACTCCAAGGTTCCTTTTATCGCAAATAGACTCAGTTGGTTGATGTGAATATGCTGGGTATTCCAAGGGGACTTACATAATTGTTCAATTTCGTCAAGCAGATGAAAGGTTTTGACTGTGATGCTCTGATATCTAAACTAACCAGGAAATGCTGACTTTAAAGGGATAAGGGGTAGGGATTTTTCAATCTATTTCTAAAGGGTGGAATGTGAGGGCTGACTTCGACAATCTTCAAACCAAACTTTGTTTCGCCTCCCCTTCGGACAACAATGACAAAGTTGGTGCAATCTTCAAAGGATGAATAAGATATTCAAATTATGATTCAACATGCGCACCCCATTGCAACGATGCAAGTGAACACAAGAATCACAACCGAAGTTAAGTACCGATATTCCAGTTGACCACACAGGGCAGACTTACCATCAGTAAGCCCGCTAGTGGTATGGATAAAGGAAGACTTGTCCAAACCAAACGCCACACTCCACAATTAACAACTACTTGCATAAAATAAAGTCTACTTTACTCTACTCTACTTGAATTGGAAAGATGAAAAAGTCTTGTCAACTGCTCACAATGAAAGAAAGAATCACCAATCAATGAAAATCTTTATATTATGAGAGTCTTACACAACAACCTTTTACAAAAAACCTTCAAAGGGAAAGTTTTTCTTTCCTTTTCAAACTAAGCTAACTCCTAGCTCTACTCTCTAACTTCTATCTCCAATTCTATCTAGCTCTGATCTATCTTTGATTCTAATTAGATTACAAATGAGGGGGGATACCCCTTTTATATCAAGCCCAGTCCAGTGGACGACTTAGATTCAAATACAATGGAAGGCCCAGATTGAGCCACCTAAGCCCTGATTAGGGTTCTAGCCCTAAAAACCACCACTGAGAGGAGTGGGGCAATGAATGCTCTGGAGATTCTCCACTCCTATGTAGGAACCACTATGAGCAATTAATGCCCACCATCCTCCAGAAGATTCTCGTCCAGAAACGTGTTCCCACTGTTCTGCCTGCCAATTCTATTGCGTTAGGAGGAGGCAAGCATACAACAACACTCAGTTCAACCATCCTTGCAAAAAGTTTTTCTCCGTCAAGTCCTCCTGTTGCTTTCATTCTTGGATGCATTTCTCTCTTGTAACTTTCACATTTCTTCAGCTCATTGCCTTGGGCATATTTAGCCCCTTTTTGCACCACATTCTTGATGCCTTGGACAAAACTTCAATGTCTTTTCCCTTTTCCAAAGTTGTAACGTTGTCCATCTTCATCACCTCAAGTCCTCATGCCTTGGCTCCGGTGTTCATCCTGCCAAACAAAGGAAGAGCATCAGAACACTTATAATATAACTTCACTTTACTTACCTAATCTCCACGTTTTGACCTCCAAGGTCTACTTGATGTTCGAGCTTCATTATGCCTTAGACAAATTTCTTCCCTGTGAGTGTGCTTGACCCTTTGTTGTTTCATTTTCCCTTTCCTTAGACAGCCTTATCTGCTTTATTGATTACACCAACTATAATCTAGGTGCTCATTTTGACATCGCCAACTGAGGCATTTTTTGTAAAAACATTTCTCTGCCTTAGAAAATTTATTTTCGCCTAGGAAATACATTAAATTGGCGCCAGGCAAAAATATCCGTCAAAACAACACAAGCAAGTTGTGGAACAAATTCAAATCATCTCCCAGTGGGAAATGTCCAATACCCAGAAGAAATTTCCTTTCGGAACTCATCATTTTCATGTGTATCCAGACGAAGGGGTAAGTTTAATTTTTTATTATTTTTGAAAAATAATAAAAATTGCTAAGGTTCATTCATTTTCAATCTTGGGCGCATTTCACATCTGCAGTCTTCACTTTTTTATGCCTTGGTATTTTCTTGCTTCCCCAAAGAAATTCTCTTCATGTTCATGGGCGCCTACCTTGCACTTGGAAAATGTAATATTACCTCCTCTTGATTGCTGGACACATTTTACTCCCTCTAGCATTATTTTTCAACCCTTAGAATATTTCTAGGCCATTTTATCCTGCCTTTGAAGAGTTCTCAAACTCATCCCATACCTTGTCTTGCCCTCCGAAGAATTTCCAATTCCTCTTTATCATGGGTGCATTTCTCCTAGTGAAATTGTATTTCACTTAGAAATTTCTTCTAAACCTTGAAGGGCGCACTTCACAAGGCCTTCTTTTAGTTTTCACGCCTTACATATTTCATTTAACTTCTTCTTCTTAGGGCGCATTTCACATGTGGTGGAGGCAAATCCTCAACGCCTTAGCATTTGTCTCACCTTGTCTTTACATCTTAGGCGCATGTGAGGGTATGAGGAGGAACTTGCCATGCCTAGACCTTTACCTTGCCTTAGCAACCCTTTTCAATATCACGCCTTGAATGCTTCTCACTATCCTTGTGGCCTTGGGTCCATTTAACATGTGGAGGAGGAATTTTAAGCTTGGGCGCATTGAGGATGTAGTGGAGGAACTTCAATACTTAGGAAACTTTTCAACAACCCCCCTTCATGAGGGCGCATTTCCCACATGCTACTTCCATTTTTAACACTTAGAATTTTTCTTAAAACCACGCCATCATTCCTAGCTTGGGTGCAAATGAGGTAAGGAGGAGGAACTCTTTATGCTTAGCATTTTTCATAGTCAAGCCCTTTTACCTTGGGCGCATTTCACCTTATGAAGCGGAACTTTAACACTTAGAAACATCTTTTCTCAACATCCCCCATGAGGGCGCATTTTCTGTGTGGTGAAGGAACTTTGCTTGAGCCTTGGGCGCATTTCACTAGGCTTCTTGCCTTGGGCGCTGTTATCACGGAAATTAGCAACGCTCATTCCATGGATAACCCCCCTACGAAACTTGTTCGTTTCCTAGGTCCATGATGTTCATGCATGCAAAATGAGGTGATTTTCAATCCACCTCGAAATGCATTCCGAAGTCTCAGATAGTCCATTTGAGCATCCCTCTGCGTTTGTCTCGCGAAGACCTTCGAAACGAGTATCTTCACGAACACTCGTTGTTCATACTTCACAAAATTGCGGAAAGTGCAAATGTTCTAGAAAAAAGCACTCTAACATTTTCAACAAAAAATTCTAAGTGTTGAAAGTGCAAGGGCGGGGTTTTTTAGCGCCACTGCACTTAAGTGAAATGATGACTTGGTGCAAGAGCGCTGATTTTTCCCGCCCTTACACCAAGTTTCCAGACTTAGTAAAAAATAACCAGAGCGGTGATTTTTGACTCAAGTGCACCGTTTCCAGACTCAGTAAAAAAAACCAAAGCGGTGATTTTTGACTCAAGTGCACCGTTTCCAGACTTAATCAAAAATAACCAGAGCGGTGATTTTTGACTCAAGTGCACCGTTTCCAGACTTAGTCAAAAATGACCAGAGCGGTGATTTTTGACTCAAGTGCACCATTTCCAAACTTAGTCAAAAAATGACCAGAGCGGTGATTTTTGACTCAAGTACACTTTTCCCAATTTTTCACTAAGTGTTGAGCCCAAGTGCCAGGGTGCTGATTTTCAGCGCCTTGACATACTTTTTGCCAAACTTACACATAAAGTGCAAGGGCACTGATTTTCAGCACCATTACACTTTTGGCAGTTTTTGCCTTAAACACTTCCAAACCACTCCATTTTTGCTCCGGACCATGTTTCTCCACTCCCACATCATTTTTCGTGCCTAGTTCCTCGTATCACACTTTCTCTACATTGTTTTCTCGCTTCACGCTTCCCAATGCTACTTTTTCCGCTAGCATCTGTTGATTCACCATCCTTGCAATTTCTCTCCAGATTTAATCAAGTGATCCTGAAGGTGACATTTTCCAGTCCAGTGAACTATCCCAGATTTACAAAGAAGCCACCATACAACAGGTGCAAAAAAGTCCATTCATTTGTCAGAAGGTCGATCACAAGAATTCACACCCTTGTTGATTACACAGTCGGCCCAGATGATGCGTTCATGCAGGAGACCAGGAAGAAATATGAAGACTTCGCGCCCAAGCAAGGAACCATGAAGATTCTTGATCTCCCAGTGTTGAACATTTTGATGCTTCTCTTTATGCATCTTGTAAATAGTTTTTGACACCTTAGGTGTCTTTTTGTAAAAAGTAATTGCACCAAAATATGAGGTGCAATTACGTAGAAATAAATTACACTCAGTTAGATTAGAGTTTCCTAATTTTACTCATCTGATTCCCTAATTTTGCTCTTCCCTCCTTTCTATAAATTAGAGGGATTTCTTTTGTAATTTTTACCTTTTGATATTTTGCAACAAAGTGCTGCCCTTTTGTAATGTCCCCTTCTCAAACCTGATCGTGCATATGACCGTTGGCCTTTTTTCTGGAAACCCGAAGGCTAGTCGGAAGGTTAAATTAGGGTTTCCTATTTTTGAGGAGGTCTTGGCTCTGAGATGGTGGATTCAATGGCGGATTCCTTCTGGGTTTTCAGAGGGCTTCGCAGCAGTATGTTCATCTCGGCATTCAGAGCACTTTTTGGAATTTACTATTTTTAGTAAATTCTATTTTTGGCAGCTTTCCAGTTGAGTTCAGCTAGGTTGACTTCCTGCTTCAGTTTGGTCAGATGTTTGGCTCAGTATTGGCTTCAGGGCACCTCCGGAGGGATAAGCTAAGTCATCTAATTAAAAAAGTCACGTTTAAATATTATATTTTAATGTTGACCATGGGCCTAGATTAATGACTTAAAGATGTTTTAAAAAGGGGGTCTTTGAGGGTGGCGCCCTCATTAAAAGAATATTTTAATTATTGCAAAGTCAAAGCAAGGTTATGAAGGGCGAATTTATCAAGCATGATGTTTATTTAAAATATCAAATCAAAGCCATAAAGGAGAAGTACGCCCTCTTGAGGAGATGAGAGGTTTTGACCTAAAAGCTGATTTAGGGTTTTGTGAAGTCAAACGAAAATTATAAAGAGGAGTCTTGTGCATCATTTTGGGGATCTGATGTTTTATGATATTGTTATGCTGCCGGAATGGCTTTGGGATTGCTTCGAGGAATGAATGCCTCCTAGCTTGGCTCTTCTTCTTGCTTGAAAGATAGCAACTAGTTGAGAGATAGTTTGTAATAGGTTTATCTTGCATTTCAGTTGAGTATCTTGCATTTTTGGAGTTCTAGATTTGCATTTCAGTCTCATTTTGAAGTTGTTGAAGTCAAGCTGAATCTGTAGTTTCACTCATAAATCTGAAAATAAAAATACAGTCGTTCTGGGTATTGATTCATTGAGTTTCCTTGATAGGGGCGACCCTTCTTGCAAAGATTCAGATTTTAATATTGAGTGTTTATTTTTTAAAAGCAAAATCGCTTCTCTCTATTGGCCGCACCATTCTGGTCTGCCTGGCAAATGTTTAGAAAAAAGAATACTTCGATTTGTTAGCTGTTTCTTGGTCTAGTCCTCATTGCCATCATTATAGCTTTCGTTTGCATCAGGTCTCATGTCATTCTGGCAAGTATTGAGTGAGTTGTGAGCATTTTAGTGGATTCTAGGGTTGCTGGTTATGCATATTACGTTGCTGTTTTGTTATATCAGTCTTGAGTAATCTGTATTTTGGTGAAGAGTTGTATCTGGAAGGTCATAATTAACCTTGGAATGATCATATCTATTATTGCAGCAGTGGAGAGCTTCTAATCTTGTTTATTGCAGGCATCTTCTGATATTTTGTAAGCTGAACAGTAGTACTGTCAGCATTTCTCTTAATCTTACTTTACATTCTGAAGCTGCATTGTATTTCTGTATATCTCCGCCATATGGTCGCCTCATTTCCACTCTGGAATTGGGTAGCACATACTTGGTGTTGAGTTTACTTTCAGCATAGTTAGCATCTCCTTCATATGGTAGCTCCCATTCCATCTTGGTTTGGAAAGCACATTCTTGACGTTGAGTTCCTTTCTATATTTAGAGAAGAAGATCCTTTGACCATATGCTCGCCATCATCGGCGCCATCCTTGGTTAGAGTTGCTTTTTGCATAAGCAGTTTAATTCAGATCCTCTGACCAATGCTCACACCTTGCCCACATTGGGATCCTGGTGTACATTCTGGTTAGAGTTGCTTTCTGCACGTTTTGGTTTATCTTCTAACCTTAATGGGTGCATTGTTTGAAATCTGTTAATTGAAAAATCAAAAAAAAAATTGGTTTGGAATATTTCACCTTTTGAAACAAACATTGAAACTTTGTGTTCAATTTTGTGGAACTGAATTTAATCAATAAAGAAGGAAGTTGCATGCCAGACTTTGTGTTGGAACCGATTCTCTTTGGATTTGAGTAAGATTTGTGGTGATTAGTGAATGGTATTTGGAGGTCTTCAAGTAATATATGTAAACTTTGTGTTGCATCTATTATTTGGATTTACTTTTATGTGTGGATATTTTGGTTGAAAGATCTACAAGACTTTGTGCTTGTAATCGTTCATGCTATTCGAGGAATCGTTGTGTCTAAGAAGACTTTGTGCTTCTAATACAATGAACGATACTTCTACCAGATCCAACATTGAAAGGGCTACGGAACGACTTTGTGCCTTCATGAGCCTTCCCTTTTCCTTTTACCTTTTGTTATTATAAATCATACCTGGTATTTTTAAGCCGTGCTTTGTCAAGATAGAAATATTGGCATTACTCTTGTTGTTTAAGTTTAAATTATCAGATCTAAAGCTTTTCATCGTGAAGCATTGTAAACATCTTCTCTGAAAAAAGAGAGAAGTATGAATGTAACACACCCCCCCCATTTCATGACTACAGTGTACATTTTGTAAGTATTCTTTTAAGTTTACTATAGCTTCCAATTAGCAGTAAGAAGGGCGCCTCCCCTTTCTGAGAGGAGAGATTATATCTCACATAGTTGTGGCTGAAGTCTAGATGGCGTAATCTGTTGAAAAGT